>PVJA010005119.1:0-81068 GCA_004027025.1 Myocastor coypus | reverse complement strand
GGTGAAAGAGGATGCTGCAGGGAGGGTTCCGTAGCTTCTGACTGGCTGGGACGCAAAGGCTAATTTGCATAACATTCTGTGACGGTTTTTGATTGGCTAAAGTCAGAGGGGTGGCAATGGGGTGATTCCAAGGGCTCAGAGCTCTGGCCCTTAGACCTTTTTGCTCTGGAGTTACCCCGGTGGGTGTGAGTTTTTGCGTGGGCCGAGGGAGCTGGGAGGCCGGGCTTGGGAAGTTTTGCCGGCAAGTGGATGAGCTATCTTTCTTGGAGAGGGTTTAAGAAATGGGCAAGAACAGCGGCCGACAGTGGAGAAACTGGGAGATCCAGTCCGGACAGAAGGAAGGAAACGGATCATGGGAAGGGTGGAGACCAAAGTGGAAGGAGTTAGCTTTTTTCTCAAGCCCGGCTTTTTGTCAGGGTGGGCTCCCTTTGCCAGGCACTCGGCTCTCTCTTTTCGTGAGTTATTAATCATACTCTTTTGGAACTGGGTTGAAAAATAATCGGAATCCTAGTGTTTAACAACTAAAAGCAAATACTAAATTTTCATTAGGGCTTATAAATAGTTTATTACCAAAGGAGTCAGGAATGGGGGCGAAGTGTGTTTTAATTTGTGATCAACTACGGAAACTGTACATCTGTTTTTCTTCAGTTTTCCTCCTGTAATGAATGAATGCTCTTCCAATCTTGTTGGGCAAAACCAGCTTGGATTATTTCATACTCCTACTCCCTAAGCAGGGTGTGGGGTAGGCGGTGGGGGTGTGAAGTCTGTGGTTTATCCTGGGCTTTGCCACACTTTTAAGTTTTTTGTCTCCTCACAGACACCTTTAGACCAGGAGGTCCTATACTAAGTAAATTATTCCTTGTAAACTACTTTGCAATTTGCATATTTATTTTTACATCCATTATCTAATTTAACCTTACCTAAAATCGACACAATCCATTTATTAATGGGGAAACAGACTGCAAAAGTTGCTAAGTCTCTGAGTTCAAAAAACAGCGGTGGAATTACCTTAAACATATAATACTTCTTCCTCTACATTGTTATCATTGATCTCTTAAAATAGGTTGAACATTAATATTATCGCAGTTTTACATATATGAAGACAAGGATTATGATCTGTGGTTAATAGATGTTGTTTCAACGCGGTGTTTCATTCAGAATACAATAAGGAAGATAGCCCACCCTGGAAAAGATTTAAGTACAGGTCCTTTAAGTATATATGACCTAAAAGTGGAAGAGAGAAACACGGATGTTATAAGCTTATGGTTTCTGATACTTTTTTGTTCAGCAAAAAACTGTACTAACCTCCCTCTCCAAAAGCTTAGAGGAAAGGGATTTAAAGTTAAAAGCTTGAGTCCTAATTGTACCACCATTTGAAAAGATCCATGTGTAAGAGACACGGCAAGGGAAGTGAAGTGGGAAAACTAAAACTGGGCCACGTTTAGGAAATTTCTAAGGTGCAAGTCTTAAAAAGTTATACCGAGAGATCTGGTGCCCATCGTAGGTTCTATTAAGTGATCTTGTGATTGAGAACTATCTTTTCTGTTAAACAATGAAAGACTTCCAACACCAGATTAACTACTGCCTCCCTCACCTAGCCATTTGACAGCCAAAAGACCACAGGGCCTGGCTCGGCTTTCCAACATAATTTCTCTGCATTGCTGCGTTCGGATATTTTGAAGGAAAAAACAGAAACTAAACTAAACTAAATCTGAAGGTAGGTCGCTCTGACTCCTGGCAGCAATCATAGGAAAATTGGGAAAGGCGCGGCTTAGAGGAAGGCAAAAACCTCTGACCTCCCTTCCCCCAGCCGCTGGCCAAGTGCAGGGCAGCTGCGGGAGCACTGCGTGTCCACGTGGGCCTGGCATGTCCAGCTTATGTAAGAGTCCCAGGATGAAGTTGGGGCAGATGCGGGTCCCTCTTCCCCGAGGGCTAATAATAAACCGAGGCTTCAGTTTCCCTCCTGCGGTTACTCTGAATTCAGAGTGGAGGGGCTCACTTTGCAACCCAGACACGTACATTCCGGTCATCCCAGCCCGACAGCCAGCTCTAAGCCGGCCGCCCCATCCTCACACCAACCCCCTCTCTTTTGGTTTAGGATGCCGGGGCCTTCTGAATCCGCGGGGTGCCTGGCCCTCCCCAAGCCGGCTGGCCCTGGCTTTGGCGCGGGCTGGGCACGGCTGCTCCATCCCTCTCTGCCCTGCTCTGCCCTGCCCTGCCCTGCCTTGGCTTGCCCTGCCCTGGCCCGGCGCCCTCCCTTAGCCCGGGTATCAGGCGAGAGGCGGAGCTGTTCTGGCGCGCCCCGCCCCAGCGGTGGAAGGGGCCGGGCCAGTGTTACTCGCGGCCATCCGGGCTGGGGCCTTTTATCTAGACGCTGCCGGGGGAGGCTGGAGGAGGAGACACGGGGGTGGCCCTGGGCACCAGCGACACATTTCCTGGACTATAAATTGAACACCTGGGATGAGTAGGGGGCCGACGCAGACGCCGCCGCCCTCAGTCACGGTCCAGCCACTGACCAGTGCAAGGCCGTTGCGCGGCCACCGCTGGCAGAGAAAGCACTGAGCCGCCAAGGAGCAGGGGATATCGAGAGGAGAGAGGAGGTGGGTGCCCCGCCCCATTGCCGCCCGGGACAGCGTGGTTGAGCTCAGGCTTTTCAGAGGGTGAAGACCCTAATCTCGTGCTCTGCAGCCCTCTTCTGGGAGGCGTAGAGGTGGGATCGCCTGGTTTCAGGGAGCTACCCCGACGCCAAGCCAAGCTAGCAGTAGCCGGGGAGGGAGGAGCACGCGGGCCGGGGCGCTGAGCCGCCTAACCCGGTGAGTAATGTATTCCTTCGTTCCTATCTCCTAACCAGGCTGAGGCTCGACCCACTACCATCGCGATCTACCGACGTCCAAGCTACAGAAGCCGCTCACCGCGCAGGGGCGGGCTGCCAGCCAGACAAGAATTACAGAGGGCGTAGGAGGAGTCGGGAACATTCCACCCCCAACCCCTTGCTGTAGCGAGGCTCCCGGTGCAGGCCTCGCCTGGGAGAACGCGTGAAGGAGGGCACCCTCAAGTCCGGGACGACCATCCTCGTGCCCGTGTCTCCGTGCTTCTGCGCCACTGCAGCCATCATGATGCAAATCTGTGACACCTACAACCAGAAGCACTCGCTCTTTAACGCCATGAATCGCTTCATTGGCGCGGTGAACAACATGGACCAGACGGTGATGGTGCCCAGCCTGCTGCGCGACGTGCCCCTGGCTGAGCCTGAGCTAGATAACGACGTTGGCGTGGAGGTAGGCAGTGGTGGCAGCTGCTTGGAGGAGCGCACGCCTGAGGCTCCCAGCCCGGGAAGCGCCAATGGCAGCTTTTTCGCGCCCTCCCGGGACATGTACAGCCACTACGTGCTGCTCAAGTCCATTCGCAACGACATCGAGTGGGGTGTCCTGCACCAGCCGCCTTCCCCGGCAGCAGGGAGCGAGGAGAACAAGGCGTGGAAGTCCAAGGACATCCTGGTGGATCTGAGCCACTTGGAGAGCGCAGATGCCGGTGAGGAAGACCTGGAGCAGCAGTTCCACTACCACCTTCGTGGGCTGCACACCGTGCTCTCCAAACTCACCCGCAAAGCCAACATCCTTACCAATAGATACAAGCAGGAGATTGGCTTCAGCAACTGGGGCCACTGAACTGGGGCGCCTGCGGCTACCCAGCACCCTCTCGGGCCCTCTCTCATTTTCTCTCTTTCCTTCAAGCTATTTTCTTCCTGGTTGTGG
Source organism: Myocastor coypus (assembly GCA_004027025.1). Taxonomy (NCBI): domain Eukaryota; kingdom Metazoa; phylum Chordata; class Mammalia; order Rodentia; family Myocastoridae; genus Myocastor; species Myocastor coypus. Next base: position 77,313 of record PVJA010005119.1, on the reverse strand, counting down.
GGTACGAGGGGCACATTGCGAAGAAGTTGGGCCATGTACGAACAAGTAGGGGGCTTGGAGGGAATGTGTGGAGCAGAGGGCCTTCTTCTCCAGAAGAGGAAACTCTTGGTGGGAGAGGGGAGCTCCAGGATCCCCCACAAGGGAACTGTATCTGTGTTGTTGGGAATGGCACTGAGCTGCTGCCCCACATTCAGTCTGTGCCTTTCTTGGGGTTTCATTTTCTCTTCTAATTTCTGGAGGCAAAGGACCCGAGAAGGGGCCTTGCCAGGGCGCGGCGCTGGGTTGCCACACTTGGGAGCATAGCTGGAGCCGGGTGCTGGTGAAGGCGGGGAGCGCAACCTCCCGCGCCCGCCCTGCTGTTGAGCCAGCTGAGGCCCTAGTGTTGCTAAGATTGCATCAGTTTTCCTGTTTGCACTATTTCTTTTTGTAACCGTGGCCCGGTCTTAAGTATTTCAAATTCACTCCTTGCTCTGAAACTTCAGTGATTCCATTGTGATAAGCGCACAAACAGCACTGTTGGTAACCGGTACTACTTTATTAATGATTTTCTGTTACACTGTGTAGCCGTCCTGTGGCACCACACCCCGGCCCTTTCACACCACCCTGCCCCCACCCCAGTGTGTGTGTGAGCCGGCAGTGCGCCAACTTGTAAGAAGCTTGCCACCTAGTGAAAAATAATAACGTTATTATGAGAAAGTAGACTCATCCGAAATGGAACCAGCTGATATTCTGTGTTGTACGTAGAGTGATGAAGGGTTCCACTGTTGTTTTAAATTTATTTAAAACCTTTCTTAATCCAGATGTAGATTATATTCTAAAAATAAAACCCAAATATGTTAACTAAACTGGACAAGTGTTTGTTGTTTTAATCCTAGCCTTTGAATGGTTTAGACCTCAAAAATAAACATACTTTTCAGCAAAAGTAAATTTCATTTTTCTCTTCGGTATTTAAGGTGGCTATTCATCTGTGTGAATGTTTAGTTTTGTTTGGGGCATAGCTATTGATGAGACCTAACTTCCAAGCTTCATTTCAGAAGCAGGACCAGAAGAGGATCACACATGCCAAGAAAACAGTTGAAAGTATTTGGGATATTACAAATGTGACACGTTTTAACAAATTTGGCATGCTTAGTGGAGCACCTAATTACCATTTTGAACTTTTAAAAGAAGCCCAAAGCACAAGCTGAGGTGTTTTGAGGCATTAAAATTTATACTAAAGGCTGACGTTCCACTTGACCACTGAAAAGCAAAAAATTGCAAATGAATGCAAATTAGGGCTGCAAACCCTAATAGGTGTGTCCTACTACTATAGGGCACACTGTCAGGATCTTTATTTGCAAGATTTGTTGATCTTAGGAGATAGTATAGTTGTACCATGGGTAATGGGGTAATGCCAGTTTTCAGCAGTTCTCACTTTTTTGAGCCGTGCCCCGTATTCCAGTTTGCAGTGACCCAGTTTTTGCAGTTGTACATGGCACATCTGAGCAAGAGTTCTATACGGCTCTTAGGAATGATGTTTAGCAGCTTTTATGATGCTCTACAGAGAAGGTGAGACAGGCGGAACAGATCTATATTTTATCTCATTTGTGTCAGGGTAAATGTCAGATGAAGTTCAATTTTCCATGTTTAAAACCATGGGGCATTCTCTGAAATCAGGGCAAGAAGTTCAAATCCATATAACTTGACCATTTAGAAGAAATTGAGTACATGTGTGCCAATGCGCATGTGTATGATGCAGGAGGAGGACCAGCTTCTATTATCAGGTTTTTGCAGCAGTGAAAAAAAAAAAAAGAGGAAGTCTCAAGCCTGGGTTGCCTGCCAGTTACCAGAAAACGCTAATCATTAATATACAAAGATAAAGCTGGGCAATACCAAAAATAAGGTCGATGGCTTTTTGCTTGGTGTTCTCTTTAATATACTGAAGGACAAGCAAAAAATTAAAGGAAACTATCAAAGCCACCCATTAGAAAAAAACACAAGGACTTTGGAGCCCAAAATTTGTGTGTGCAAATCCTCTAGTTACCAAATTGTCACATTTAAAATCAGGCATGATCGTTCAAATGCTTACTTTAGAGCATTCCGGTGAGAATGACGAGATGATATACATGCAAAGCGTATGACACAAGTTTCTTTGGTACTCGTACTCTCTATAATTAATGTGTCTCCATCCCCTCCTCCATGAAAATAGGCTTTCAACATTATGCTCACTTTAATTTCATTTCCACATAAAAAAAGTATAGTTAAACTATTTTTTAAGGTCATGATAGGGAACTTCAATTAAAGCTAAGAAGTCAGTAGTTTGGGCAAGTGATGGCAAAACATTTGAGATGTTAATAGTGAATTGTTTTCAGAAAATTCTGGTGATATATAGAATATAGAAATGTAGAGTAAAACTAAAGTACAAGTTATCAATTACTATATTTTTGAAAATACCACTTCATGTAACTGGTTTTTAATCATATAGTGATTGACCTAGGAATAATGATGCTTTAATGTGACTTAAAGAGCATTAAACATTTAATGAGCCAGGAAGGTTTCCCAGGCCTAATACTATTCCATGGCCCTTACTTTGTTCAAGATAAGTTTATAAAACAAAATCAGGATAAAGTTTGAAGATGTGCCTGTTTGAACTTCTTGATCTGTTTATAATTTTGCTCAATTTCTGGGGCAAAGTAAAAGTAAATTTCTTCAGGAAGTTGAATGTATAGTATGGCACTTTCCTCAAAGGGCTTCAGGAGAGAAAAGCTGATCCACAGTTCATGACCCAAAGGAAAATCATAGAGATAAACTGGACAGAGAAGAACAGCTCTGATCAGCACTGCTTATCTTCCAGAGATTTTCATTTGATAAGAGTTTTCATCATCAGAGTCTCATGCTGTAACTTTTCAGAAAGCCTGCTTTTGCCTTTTTAGCCTTTTGTTTAGCATTTGCACAGCATTCCTCCATAATTTGGCCTAACTTACTCTTTCCCTGAGAGAGGGCACTCCTTCCTTCCTTCCTTCCTTCCTTCCTTCCTTCCTTCCTTCCTTCCTTCCTTCTTTCTTTCCTTCCTTATTCCTTCCATTATTTTTTTTCTTTTTCAATTTAGTAAGGGTCTACAAGATCCACAGGGTCTCACTACACAGCTCAGACTCATAGTGGTCCTCTTGTTTTCAGCCTCCAAGTGCTGGGATTACAGGTGTGCACCCAGTCTCCATCACTGTCTCAGTTTGCCCCAGAGACAAGACTGTCACTGCACTCTGGGGATCAAACCCCAGCCACTGGGCTCTGCCTAAGCAGGCACTTTAGTCCACTGAGCTATCTGGCCAGCCCAAGAACACAATTTCTTAGAGAGTGTACCATTGCAACTGCGATTATTATGCCTTGGACCAATTTGAAAGCTAATCTACTATTGACAGATTCTTAAAAGATAAATATTATAATGCCTCACCACTTGCCCTTATTTTTAGTTGCTGAACATAAATCGTTTGGACAATAATGTCCCTTCTCCTCCTTTCTTCTCATTTTCTTTTACTTCCACTGAAGTTAAGGCTTAAAACTTATAACCATGTATGTTTTTACAGTCATTTACCTTGATGTGGGTCATCTGCTAAAAAAAAAAGGAAAAAATATTGACCAACTATTATGTCTTTGCATGACTTATTTTGAAGGGATACAGATAAAATAATGAATGATGGAAGAAATGTTTCCTTTAAAAATTTGGAGGCAAATTTTTTCCCTAAAGTAATAATAAAGCTTGTTTGGAAGTTTTCAAAAATAAACACGTGAAATGTTGACTTGGTCTTTTAAAATTGAATACAGTCTTTATAAAGTTTAACACTATGTTGTTTCTGGTCAAAGATAAATTGCTTTACTGTGATAATTTAAGTGAGAAACTTTTCTGTTTGTCTTTCTTTCTTTTGTGTTTTTGAGACAGGGTCTCACTATGCAGTTCAGGCTGGCCTTGAGTTCACTTTTTGTAGCCCAGGCTGGTCTTGAACTTGCACTGATCCTCCTGCCTCAGCCTCCCAAGTGCTGGGATTATATTCTTTTTTTTTCTTTTAAAGTCAAGTTCATTAAAAAAAATAACTCAGGGAAATTTAAAGGTTGTCTTTGAGTTACTGCAGACACTTAACTTGACTTCTAGCTCCCTTGCAGCCATGTAGAATGTTCTGAGAGGAGTAGACATAATGATAGTCCACTACCACTAAGCAGTACTAGAAGCTATCGGCATCTTGAGGTTCACAAAGCCATGGTTTCTACCCTGGGTCCCCACTCCAGAGGACTTTGTCTCTGTCCTAAGTTTTGATATTCTTTGTGCAGCAAAGAGCCCTAGAGCCAACAGAATGCCCAGAGCTTATACCTCTACATCTAAACTACATTGTGGGTACCTGGATTCCCAGAGTTCCCAGTCCAAATGGCCCAGGGGACCTCATAGGCAACTGCCTGCTGTGGGGTTTTTTTTTCCTCACAATGATCAATGGGTTACCGATGTGTATGTTCTTAATCCTGAGGCTTGGTGGAGAACTGTGGACAGGTGTTGGACATGCACAGTGGGTTTTTCATAAATTTGCATGAAAAGCCTTTTGCCGTGGAAGATGAAGCTGCTCAAACCTATTTTCTTTGTAAAATACTTGTACAGCTTGAATGGGAAGGTAGATTCTTGGAGTGGATGCTTGGGGTCCAGGGGCTTTTAGAACACAAAATGGATGTGAAGAAGATAGAAAAGAAGTGGGTGACTAAGACAGGATGATCATGAGTTCAAGCTCTGCCTACCCAACATGGTTATTTACAGTGATCTTTTATTACAAAAAGAAAAGAAAGGAATAGAAAAGAGGCTGGGATGTAGCTCAGTGTGAAGGCCCTGGGCTCAATCTCTACTTACCCTCACCCTACAAAAAGGAAAATAAGTTAAAGCAGCTCAAGCTTTAAGGTCTGCTTTGGTTTGAGCTAAGGACTCCATGGGTTTTCTCTGCATTTGCCACATTCCTCATGCTCTGTTGAAGTGATATCTACTTAATGAAATTTGGCATAATGGACAAAAAACAGAACTGTACCCAGAACTTGCCCAGCTGCTTGCTGTTCAGTGCTGTGGTGGTGGCAGACATAGCTAAGGCAGTTTCTGAGGGCTCAGATGGATTAACTGTCTATAAAACCAGGAACTTGGACTTTGTTAGCTCTTTCCCTTTTTTTTTTTTTTTTGCAGGCCCGGGGTTTGAATTCATGATCTCCCCAGCCCCCAGTTAGCTGTTTTCTCTGTTAGCGTTTCCATGAATTTAAAACATAAAACAAACAGCCATGCATCTGTCTACGTGAGATCTGCTAAAATCACATCTCCTCAGTCCTTGATTTGGCACTATTTTATTTTATTTTATTATTTTTTTTCTTGTTTCAGAACTTTTGTTTATTTCTTTTTATGGCCAGTTCAGCCTGCCCTGAGGGCAGGGCTGGTGCAGCATGTGGTGCTGGGGATCGAACCATGGTCCCTGCAGCCGCCTAAGCTTTCCTAAGCAGGCACTTTAAACCACTGAGCCATCCTGCCGGGCCCCTGGCACTATTTTTAAAAAGGAATATTTTTATACCTTCTGATGCTTTTTTTCCTTACATTTTATTATTTCTTCCAAGTTTTTCAGAGTCCATATCTGAAAATGCACCCAGCTTCAAGCTGGCAAGAATTTGGATAGAATGTCCTTGTCACCTGCTTCTGAGCAGGGTTTATGCATGGTAACTTTCCAACTCTGAACAGTCTAAAGAGAGTAGTTTGTAACATACTAGATAAGAACAGAATAAAAACACTGGGAAACCAGACGCTAGTTCTTCATCTTATAACTAGTTCCATAAACTGTGCTGGGGGTGGGGCATTTTCTAGAATCTATTTTACTTTTTCGTATCAATCTTACTAGTGTTGATGTGTGCACTTTTATCATGGAGCATCCAGTTAACAGGATGAAACTGGACATGATTCATTTGATGTTTTCAAAGATAGAAACTAACTTTGTAATTTTCCCCCCTTTTGAATACCAGACTACTGAGGTAAAAAAAAAAAAATGTTTTAGCTTGTGGGTGAGCTCAACAAAGCCAATTAAAACCTTACTACTCTCCACCATGTTGAAATACCTGACAGAACTTGCTGTGTCCTTGGATAATGGCCCCCTTTTCTTGCTTCTCAGCAGACATCTAATTGAGATTTCCTGTTTGGTCATCAAGGAACTGAAAACGAAAGCATCATATTGTTGATTCTAACCAAAGTATTTAAAAATTTTCAGTAGTTCATGTACAATATAAAAGTTAATCCCTGAATTAAAAAAAAAACAATGAAACCTACGTTACAAAAGAACACACATATGTTTCACAGCAGCCTGAGTATGTGTGGAATGTAAAGAATGCAGTTAGTGTAGATTAGTCATTCAAAAGAAGGTCTAGGATTTTATAGTACCTAATTGACATTGCAGCTTACAAGTCACGGATGCTTTAGGAGTATAATTTTGTTTCTGTTGCGATAAGTACTTATTGACAATTTCTTCATAGTTTAAATGCTTAGGTGGAAATGTTAAGATGGCTAACCCTCTTGTTGGGGTCTGGGGTTGCAGCTCCGCACTTCCTACTCAATGAGGCTTGGAGCCTGAAGAAAATGCCTGTTCCTGAAGCCAGATTGACCTCATGTGGTTAGCATGAGTAAGAGGAGCATTGGAGAAAGGCAGAATTTGTCACAGGACACTGCTACCTATTGGAAACCTGCACATTTGGAGCAAAACCATTCTCTTCTGCTAGCATGCTGCCATACATTTTTCTAACTAGGAAGGCAGCCAACTTTAACGTGAAGCATATGAAATTACCATTTTTGTTAGTCACAACTGGTTGATTAATTCCTGGTTCCAGTAGTTAGGCTTCTCTTCTGTAAGATATGCTATGGTTTTTTTCTGTCACTTTATGAAACCACTGCTTGCCACCTAGGTGTTCAGCTAATGTCAAGGTGGAAGGATTGGGAAGATAGCAAAGGGGACCTAAAAGGGCTAATTATACAAGAGCTAAATAGAACACAAGAAATAGGTATAAATAAAAATGAAGAGATAAAATGGAAAATGGACAGTAAAACTGATAAAACATAGTTTTAAAAAATGACTACAAAATCAGGCTCTAACAGTCTCCTACAACCTTGCTGCTTTCAAAAAAGAGGTAGACACTGTCTCTGTCTCTTCCTTTTAAGTTGAGGTAGGGCACTGTGATTATCTTGATTAAGTGAATGCAGTTGTCAATTCCAAGCCAGGCAGTTAAAGACAATACCTACACCTTCCTATTGTACGAACTATGTGTGTCTCTCCTTTGAAATGTTGGCCCTTAAAATCTAGCTACCATATTAAGAGGAAGCCCAATCCACACAGATGGACCATTTGAGGTGTTTCCCTGACAGAATCACTAAGCTCCAGTTAATGGCCGCCATCAATCCACAAACATGTGAGAAAGCCCCTAGGCTTCAAATCACCCTAGCTAACACTATGCAGTACAGAGACAAGCTGTTTCTCTTGAGTTCTGCCCAGATTTCAGACTTGTGTGCAAAATATTTTCATTCTTTGAAAGTAGTAGGGGGTTACAAACTAATAGATAATTAGAACAAAAACCTTTCCCCAAACTTCAGGAGACTGCTCAAGTAAAAAAGAATAAATGAAAATAGAATATAATTTACAGTGGACCATCTGGTTTATCATATTTACCTGAGTAGCAGTTTACAACAGACCTGACATCTTTGGAAATATTTGCTTAATGGCTGGTGTAGAGAGCAGAAGGATTAGAAATAATAGATGATTAGAGAAATACTACAAATAGAATTTTATGATTCTGCTAAAACTTAGCACAGTAGCAGAGTAATAGTCCCTAAAGATGCTAATGTCCAGTTCATTAGAACTTGTGGATATGTTGCCTTGCATGGTAGGAGGTAATTAAGGTTCCAGATGGAATTTGAAGTTGCTAATGTCACATGACCTTACATGGAGAAATCAGACTTGATTATTGGGCTGGGATCAGTGTAATCACAAAGGTCTTTAAAAGATGGAAGGTAGAAGACAGCAGAGTCAGGTTCAGAGGGGAATGTGGTATGAGGAAGACTCCTTTTGTCATGGCTGGATGTGAAGAAGGAAGAAGTGGCCATGAGCCAAGAAATGCAGTCAGTCTTGGAAGATAGAAAAGGCCAGAAAATACAAACTATCTCCCCTAGAGCTTCCAGAAGACCCACCGCCTCACCAGTACCTTGATTTTAGCCCAGTGAGATTCATCTGGGGGCTCTGACTTCCAGAACTGGAAGGTGCTAATTCTGTGTTGTTTTAAACAATCAAGTTTGTGGGAAGTCTGTACAGAAGCAACAGCAAACTAAAAGAGTTGGCTTCTACCATATGCCAGGAAATGCAAAGAGTATACACTCTTGGCCCCTCATCCGTTTGTTGCTTTTGGGCTGGTTAAAAGAGAACTTTTACCACCACTTGAAAACAGTATCGAAAGGTTCTTTTTTGTCTTGTTTTGAGGAGGAAATTTGATTTTTGTGTTAAATTGCAACTGTGGTGAGAGTGTCCCTGCATAAGAAGTCTCAATTTATTAAGCTGCCATTAGATTACTAACTAGATTTGCTTCAAATATAGCTTCATTGTTTATTATGTATTTGCAAGTAAAATCTTAGCTCTATCCTCTCTTTGTGCTCCACTTTCCCTTCCAAAAAAATTGGTGATTTTTATGTGCTGTGCTCCTATTTTAGTACTATTTTTATTTATTGCCATAAATTATATATGATAAAATGTACAGATATTTAGTGCAAAGTTTGATAAGTTTTGAAAAATTCATCCAATTATAATTTAGAACTCAATCAAAATACAGAACATAACCATCACCCTTAAAAGATACCACGTTTCTTTCTGATGGTAGTCTGAACCCTCCAGTTGCAAGCAATCACTACTTAACGATTATTGAACTTTGTTGAAAGTGAATCACATTATATGTATTCTTTTGGTTTTCTTTCACTCAACATTATATGTCTGAGTGGCCTGGGAGATAACTCCATGACACAAGGGCCTGCCTGACAAGTGCAAAGTTGTGAGTTTGAACCCCAATCCTGCAAAAAAACTAAACAAAACATTATGTGTCTAAGACCATGCTCTTGAGTAAGTAGGCATGCCTTTTAACTGTTGAGCAATATTTCACAATTTTGACAAATTATACAAATTTTCACAATTTTTTTTCTTAGTTTTCTTTTTATTTTTATACAGGTCCTTGCCATGCAGGTCAGACTAATAGTGATCCTCCTGTCTTATCTTCCCCAGTGCTAGGATTACAGCGTGTGCCAACACACCCAGTTTCAGCACTGGCACTGCACCCAGGGCTCTGGCGTTGACACGACATGAGGTGCTGGGGATCTAACTCAGGACCTTGTACTTGCCTAGCAGGCACTTAGACTGACAAGCTATCTTCCCTGCCTCACAATTTATTTATTTTTCTTAGGGTGAACACTTAGGTTGTTTTCATGTTACCTATTTGCTTTTGCTATTATGAGTAAAGGGGCATCCTGGTACAAGCCTTTTTGAAAATACACAAAATTGAGGTAGCATATGTGTCTATTTAATGTTATCGGAAGCTACCAAAATGTTTCACTAATAGTCTATGACATAACCAGTCATGTAATTCCTCTTGACTATGGGTGCCTTCGTCGCTGGTACCTAACACTGTCACTGGAAGGATAATGAGTTAGTGCTGTAGTACAGCATCAATGGTTTTCAGTGGAGAAAAATATATGAGATGTTATCTTCATGAACACAAAGGTCAGAGTAAGACAGGAGTTGTGGAAAGATGGCAAAGCGGAGCAGATGAGACCCAGCAAAGGAAAGATTATGATTTCAGAGCTTGGAGTCAGTCCCTATTGTGTCCCTTCATCTGCTTCTGGGGGGAGTTAATTTTCTTCTTGGATACTTACTTTTCTTCTTTGAAAAATAGGGATACCACCTCACAGGCATAAGGTAAATAGCAACAAACTACTGTAAGTGTGCAGTTTGCTCTTACTAGGGATCTCAGGATGAGTGCTCCAATCTTTATGGTATTATCTCAGTTTTTCCTTCAAAGATCCCAGTGAGGTAGGTACTAATAGGATTCTAATTTTTGCAGATGATGTCAAGGATTGCTTTTTCTTAAACCAGTATCTGTTCTTCTCTTTTTCTCTCACCGCTTACTAATAAGAAAGCAAAGCTTAAAGAAATTGTTGGGTGGACAACTGAGTATTCACGATACTGCAATGATTAAATTCTAAATTATAGAATCCTGGCAAGAATTTTCTAGCTCTGAACCAAATATGAGAGCCAGGGAAGGAAGGACAAGGTAATTCTTTGAGAAAGGAGCTTTTTTCTTTTACGTGGTTTATTTTACAGTTTTATAAAACGCTGCATGCAAATTCTGGGTGATTCTGACTGGTTACTTGATCTAGGGGCTTTCCAGGCCTCTCTCTTTCTCCCCTTTTCTCCTTTCACTTACTTTCCTGTTTATTATCAAGTGCGCAAATGACAATTCAGGCTAGGAGCTTTAGATTCTTGTTAATAACTCTCATAAAGACTGGCAAAGAACATAAATTCAAAGCCATCATTGATGAATGGAGGCCTGCAGGGGGGAGTGGGAAAGGAAAGGGACTGTGTTTTGAAAGGAAGAATAAACAGGAAGTGGAGTATGAGGGGATGAGTGGCTGGGAACGACATTCCAAAACATCCTGCACCTGCTCAACACAAACTCACAGGGAGCAAAGTTCTAAAACAAAGGCTTAGTTCCTGCTGCTCTCCCTCCCCCCTTCGCTCTTTCCTTCCTCCTTCAGTCTGCCCTAGTTCTGATACTGTGGAATCAAATGCAAGAAGTTAGGCGTGGTTCCAAGAATTTCCAGGCTCCCAGGAAAGGCCAAATGTACAAAAACAATGTGGCAACACAACGAGAGAATAGAGTTAGGACCCTGGGAACATGTATAAGGAAGCTGTGGGAGATCAAGGAGGAATCATGGAAGTATAACTCAGGAAAATTTTATTGGGCACCTACTGTACATCAGGCTTTGTGTTAGATGCTGTTATGATGGCAAACATTATGCAGGCCCTGCCTTCAAATGCTTGTAACCATAGGTTAGTGCATAGGAGGTAAATAGGCAATGATAGTACAGCCTGAGAAATATTAGACTGGTTGGGTGCCTGGTGCACAGCCAGTTCATAAAAGGAGCCTTAAGCCTGACGTGGAAATTAAGGAATAGCCTCTTGGATAGTATGATCTCTATGAGATTTTAGGGAACAGTGCATTTATCCAGGTAACAATAGGATTGGGATGGATTCTCTTGGGCTGTATCTGAGAACCCTGGAGCAGGGACTGGCGGATGGTGAGAAGGTAAAACACAAGCAAAACAACATGAACAGAATTTTAAAATATGGTAAAGTTGTGCCCCCAATAGGATGTTGGAAAGGACGGATTTATTCTATGATATCACTGCGAAACATGCACAGCGTACCTTGAATCAGGCAGATCCATAGTGAAGGCCATCCGACAGCACATTTAGACAGCACTTTCCAAAGGGTCAAGAGACATGGTTGCCTTAATTAAAAATTCTGAATGAAGGCCATATATTAAATAATTGTATTGTAACTGTGTTAGTTTTCTAATTATGATAATTTCTCTGCCATTACTTAGGTTCTTGCTATTGCTGGGAAGAAGTGCACTGAAGTACTTGGTCATCCAGGAATATTGTATTGCAGTTTATTTTCAAATGATTCAGAAAGAAATGCTGGGGACACAAAATTTGTGTGAGGGATATGCAGAAAGTATGCGAATCAGAACAAAAAGTTGTACCAAACCGTGCTAAGCACTTTAGACTTTGCCTGAGGATAACCAACAGTGGTGGGTCAATGGAGGATGTTGTGCTTTTGAATGATGTCTCATGAGAGAAGAGCAGTGTGCAGTTCAATCTGGGGAGGACTCATCATCTGTGTGGAGGCCTTGCAACAATTCGGGTGAGAGAAGATGGGGCCCTCATGTACAGTGATGGCAGTGGAGACGGGCAGAAGTACATTGGTAAGTGAACTATTTAGGAAGCACAAATCAGAGCACAAGATGACAGCTCATAGAAGTGATAGAGAAGGAAGAGTCAAGGGCGGCCTTGGTCTTCCTAGTGTGACTGAGCACATTTGTGTCAAATGCGTGAGGTGATACTACAGGCAAAGGAGAAAATAGCAAATGACAAATATTTCTTTGCCACCTCCACAAATGCCATGCTTGGTCAAGTCACCAAAGTATCCACTCTGGATTACTGCAGTAGTCTCCTTTCAGATCTCTGCATCTAGGTTCTCCCTGTCCAGCAGGCAGATGGATGTCATCACAATGAAGATTGTATGCCTCTTCTCTGATCCAAGCCCTGCAGTGGCTCTTTTTGTCTCTTAGTATGAAAGTCTTCCAACAGTCAGGTATCAAGCCCCTGTGCAGAATGACTTCCAGTACTATTCAATACTTTTTTTTCTTTCTTTCTTTTTTTGGCGGTAGCAGGGATTAAACTCAGAACCTGCACTTGCCAAACCAGCATTTATGCCACTGAGCTATCTTCAGGCCCTCCTAGTACTATTCATATCTCATCCCACATTGTCCTTCTTGGTTACTCTGTAGCAATCACTTTGAGCCAGTTGGACTTGCCAGGTAAGCAACACTGGGGTCCTTATATTTGCTGCTTTTTCTTCTGGAACACTCTTTCCCACTTATCGGTGCAATGGGAAAAAACTGAAATGGCAAAACTAAAGGAAATAGCATCATTTCTCGCTTTGAAATATGAAGATAAGTTATCCTGAAATGAGGCTGTACCCCAGTGGTGTGCCATCAGGTGCCAGGCTCAGATATTTCTGCTCCCATGCTTTTAACATCCTTCCTTTGGGCTGGGGAGATAGCTCCATGGCACAAGTGCCTGTTTGGCAAGTGCAAGGTCGTGAGTTCAAACCCTGGTCCAGCAAAAAAAGAAAACAAACAAACAAACAAACAAACAAACAAAATCCTTCCTTAAGGATACTTCATGATACAAGGTAGACTCCTGAAGTTTAGATCCTACATTTATGTTTCAAGATTCCTTCAGAAGGGGCCAGGTAGGATTGCTCAGTGGTCTGAAGCGCCTGCTTGGGAAGGCTTGGGCGGCTTCAGGGACCATGGTTCGATCCATCCCAGGCACCACATGCTGTGCCAGCCCTGCCCTTAGGGCAGGCTGAGCCGGCCATAAAAGTGAATAAACAAACAAACAAAAGTTCTGAAACAAGAAAAAAATTACATTAAAAAATTTAAAAAAGAAAGATTCTTTCAGGAGGACCAGCAGAAACAGTCATACTTAAGCAACTGTTCTCCACTGAGTCCTTTCCATTATAAGTAGCAATCCCAACACTTCCACAAATAATTCTGTGTTTTTGGTTACAAATTATTTACAGTTTAGAACTTGAAGGGCTTTAGAAAGCCTTTGTCTTTTGTACTAATAGACCATATTTGGTTGCCAAGAAAGTTGGAAAATGCAGTTGTTTTTCTCAGGTGGCAACATGCTCAGCTCAAAATTAAAAGCTCTGTTGCTAAGGAGAAAGGGGAGAGTAGATATGGGCTAGCAGCCTCTGCCTCTGACCTTTTTTTTTAGTGATGCTGATGATATACCATCCCTTATCCTCTGCCAGCATGACCACACAGCCTGGTGCTCCAGTGGATCATTTTCAGTGTGGGAGATGGGTGGTGAAGCCTGTTTTCCAACCCCAGTGGAGAAGTACTGGGAAGGGTGGGTAGGGACAGAATGTGAAAGCCCCAGATATGCAGAAAAGGGAAGGGAAATCAGGGATCAGGGCTCTGGTTCTTGATGAATCTGAAAGGAAATTGAAACTTAAATCTTACTCTGGATGTTTACCCTTTGTTTATCTTTCCTCTGTAACCTTAAACACTCACGGTGGTCGTTGTGTTATTTAGTATCATAAGGCTTGGTTGTTCTACTGAGCCTGAGTATGAAATATGTCTATATTCAGAGTTTCTTATATGTTGCATTTAAAAAAAAATCTTCATTTGAAGGGAAGTGTTTTGCTAGTGTTTTCCATCACTGTATAACATTGTTTAGTGCGACTTGCCCCTGACGCCACCAGCTTCTGAGTTATGAGAAATTGTTTTGTAATTTAGCACAAACCAAAGTTCCTTTAGGAGGTGTGGTTGAATAGTTTTCCATTCTGTTCTAGAGATAATGACTAAGCAGAAGGCTCTTGTGTCTGCTCTGGAAATGCAGAGCCCAAAATTAGGTCTGAGCCAAGACAAATGATTTGCTTTAATATTTCCAATTCATATCAAGATTTACCAGGAAAATGCCTATCTTTAGAAACCCTTAGGATATTACAGGGATGTTTGAGGTATAAAATATTGACAAATGAAGATCATTCTACACTTCTAAAACAGCAATAATATGGACAATTTGTAAAATATTTAAATTTGTTGAATATTTAGCCAGAAGAGGAAGGCAGAAGATGGGATCTCAGACACTGAACCATAGAAAAGTGGAAACTCTGTAGATGGCAGGATGACCAGCCGGAAAGGCAACTCTGATGATAGCAAGGAAACTAAAAATATCCTTGCCCAGCTGGGCAAGACAAGCCATACATGAAGTCAGAGCCAAGAACCATGATGGCACACTGGGGTCAAAGTCAACATCTTTCATGTGGAAGATTTCTTTTGGACAAATAGAAGTAAAGGTCTTGCTATCTGTTTTTTTATATGACTAAACATATTCCTACCTCAGCAGGCTAATTTCTCCTTGCAATGTGTGTTTGTAATTCTCTTCAAATAGTCTTATTCTGTAATGCGATGGCTGCTAGGAACGCTAGCCTTTTCTTGATAAAGGTCAGTTTGTCACTGGCAATTCTTTGCTCACAGAAAAAAATTTGATGATTATTCCAAGATGAAATACCTCTACATTTGTTAAGTTAAAGCATTTTACCAAAAGAAACCATTTTATCTTCTTATTGAGAAGATGATTTTATTGAAAAACTGTGGTGTTCTTATTGATAGCAGAAATTTTATTTTCAAGATAACCTAGCATGTTACACATCCGTATACATGGTGTCCTGACAGGTCAGGATAGCATAAGCATCACTGTCATATTCAAAAGAAAGCCTTTGGGTAGATTTCACTCCTTGATTCTGATAATAATGTGCTCCTTACATCAGTGGTTGGGCAATTTATTTGGGCGACTTTAAGAATGCAATTATAGCTCCTCATTCCTGACAACACAGTATTTTTCAAACTATAGTTCATTTACATATGTTTGCAGCTATTGTATTGAGATTTCACTCAATTTGAAAAGGGAATGGCGTCAGTTTTTTAGTCATGAAAGTTAAAATTCAGAAAAATACTCCACTGTGCTATTTGAATCTGTTATTTGAATGACCTAATTCAAAAAAGTCTGTTAAAAAGTCATGGTCCCATTTTCATGGCACATGTAATGACTTTACTGTTTATTTGCTTATACCCCTAGAGTGAATTAAAGGTTTACTAAAGTGTTCATGCCAAAAAATTACTGAGGATTGTACTATTGAGCTGCTATCAGAAACATCCTCCTATTGATCCTCTCTGATCTAGTTGAAAAGCAAATGGGTTTATGACCTTAAAATGATCACGTGAATAAGGCATGTATCTCAGTGGAGGATGCTGTGTGGGAAAAGATATGTCAAATACTGAAAACCAGAAATAAAAAAAGTAATATGATACATGAAATGGCACACATATCATCTTGACTATATGAAAAGGAATGACCCAGAAGATGAGCTTATTTCACGCTAAGAATCACTGGACTTTGCTAGGAGCATGCTCTGACAATAGTTGTATCCTTTCTCAGTTTCTCATTATGGCATTATGCTTTCTTCTTCTTTCTTTCATTTTTTCTTAATGTATTTGGTTGTCACAGTCTCACTATGCTGCTCATACTCATGGTGATCTTGGTTTTAGTCTCTCTAGGGCTGGGATTACAGTTGTGCACCACCATACCCCAGACTCTGGCAGGCTCAGCCCAACCTGGGGGTGATGCTGGCATGGCATGTGGCACTGGGGATTGAACTGTGGTCCCTACTCTTGGCTAATCTGGCACTTAGTCCACTGAGCTATCCTGCTGGCCCTCATTATGCTTTCTGATTAAAATGGCACAGATTTCCTGCGAGCTTAACTCCATTTGTATGTACTGTCTTCCCACAGCGATTTCTTTTTATTTAAATAATCCAGTCTTCTATGCAAATTAACTTGTGTATGATACTTAGTAATAATCACATAATAAATATTGCAGCATCATATAAATATTTAATGTTGTAACAAAGGGACATAAATTTAACTGAAAATAAAGATGTAAAAGGTCATGCTAAATTCTTACCATATATCACCATTTTGGAGTTATAATTCTTAAAAGTTGAACAATGATTCTATATCACAAAATAGTTTAGTGGATCTTTCTAATCAAATGCTACATCCCCTCAGAATCACTTGAAGTGAGGAAAAGTAACTGACAAAAGGTTGCTTGTATAAATGTATATAGTCTACTAGTCATGTGTATGTTAAAAGCTAGACAATGCAATTCATAAAAGTTGAGAGTGAAAATGAACCTTATGGGTCACCTAGTACATTTTCAATCAATGAAGCTGCAATAAAGGCAAGACTAGAGTTTGGGTCTCTTGGATTGTACATATTTCTTGCTCTCATTGCACAAAGTTCTGTGTTGTCTCTATTTAAATTGTACAATTTCTGCAGAAAAATAATAATTTTACCTTTGGGAACTACTTTGGAGATAAATTTATGAAAATTAAAGAATATTACAGATTTTCTCGCACAGGCTCATTACATAATGTATATTATAAATAATTTTGTGGATAAGAAATAGTTTTCTCTATATTAGACATAGGTTAGCAAGGCTTATTAGCTGGATAGTTCTCCACACTTTTCCTTGTGAAAATTTTGTTTTCTTTTATGAATTTTGTCAATTTTTCTTCTTTCATGGCCATTTATATACTCCAAGGTAAAATTTTCAAACTTATAATAGGAATATAAAATTCAGAGTTTTTGTAGTGCAACTTTAAGGAAAATCTCAAGTCCTTTGTTTGTTATTGTCTCATTCAGATCATAATACATATTTCATCTGCAATCTAATGGATTTGGCTTGGAGCTACCTTACATAGCCATATTGTGATGTTTGGGTTTGGTTCATTTTAAAAATTTATAGCAGTTCCAAGCAGAAGTTAGATCTGTTTTCATAACTCCCAATACTGCAGGCCGTTTTCTATAAGCAGGAGGGAAAAAAAAGGAAGAAAAGAGTGAAAGAAAAAAATCAAACACACTTTACCTAAAGAACCAAAGATGTAGCTGTTTCTGGTTCTAATCTGAAGAGATGCCAGCCTTTCCTTAGCAAAGTGCAAGTGAGAGAGGAACTGATGAAGTCTGATCACCTATACCAAGGAGTTCTGCCTGGGGATGGAAGGAATGGAAGGTGCTTCTGACATTACTTTTTTATTTAATTCAAAACTTATTTCCCAGCTGAAAAAGTAGAAACAGTGAGAGAATCTATATAATCCAAAATAAGATAAAGCATGATTTATTTTGTCTTTTTCTTTTAAAAATATAAATGCTCTGAGTTAAATGTATACTCACAATATGACCCAGCAATTCCATTTCTAGGTATTCATCGAAGAGAAACTGAAAACATGTCCACATAGAGACTTCTATACAGCTTTCATTTAATTCCTAAAATTCCCAGATTAGAACTAATCCCAATGTTGAAGAAGGTACTGTAACTTACAATAGAATAATTTTTGATAAAAAAGGAACAAACTACTGATATATAAAATAACATATATGAATCACGGTATTATGTGGAAAGAAAACAGAGGTAAAAGAAACAATAAAATATTTTCCATTTCCACTAAGTTCAAGAATAGGTAAAGCTGAGGCCAGCAAGATAGTTCAGTAAACTAAAGCGCCTGCTTAGCCTAACCTAGGAACCTCGGTTTGATCCCCAGCATCACATGCCATGCCAGTCCTGCCCCCAGGGGGGCTGAGCTGACCACCAAAAAAAAAAAAAAAAAAAAAAAAAAGGCAAAGTTACTTGACAATAGAAAAGCATCAAAATAATGTGTTTCAGGGTCAGGCAGTGGGTAAATCAGCTTCAAAGAAGCAAATGGAAATTTGGGATACTGCTATGTCTGGACTTGGAATAATGGGCAC
The DNA here is from genome assembly GCA_004027025.1 of Myocastor coypus. NCBI lineage: Eukaryota > Metazoa > Chordata > Mammalia > Rodentia > Myocastoridae > Myocastor > Myocastor coypus. The sequence continues at coordinate 59,091 of PVJA010005119.1, read as the reverse complement.
GTTAGCATATATCAAAAGGCTCTCAACTTTGAGATACTGACATTTTGGCTTCGAAAATTTTTTGAGAGGAGCTGTCCTGTATATAATAAAATGTTTTCCCACTAAAGGCCACTGCTACCCACCTTCCTCATCTCTCACTTGTGGCATCCAAACACATCTCCAGACATTGTCAATCATCCCCTGGTTTTTAAACTCACCCCTAGTTGAAAACGCCTGGTGTTCATCAGTTCCTGTGAACAAGTAACTTAGCATGGCATGCTCATTTGCTGTATGAACACTATTTGTTCCTAAAGTATATAAAGGTATATTGGGTTCAAATATAAAAGTAATGTTGCCATGGAGAAATCTAATGAATACTATTTCAGCCAGGTATTCAAAGTCAACATCAGCATCAATCAGTCATGATGATAGTGGGTGACCTTGAGATAATATCATGACAATGACATTTCATCTTTGTGATCTTACTCCTTAAAACATGTACCCTCAGTGAGACACTGTAGACTCTGTACTAAATACTTAAAAAAACAACAACTCATAATAAAATAAAAATCTGTAGGTTATTTTTTTCAATACCAGGGATCAAACTCAGGACACTGCACTAGCTGGGCAAACATTTATTCCACTGAGCTCTCTCCCCAGCCAGATTTTTGAATGTTATGTGGATTCAGTGTTATTTATTTATTTATTTATTGTTTTTGTCTTTTTGAGACACAGTCTCGCTATGCTAGCCCAGGCTGGTCTCGAACTCATACTGATCCTCCTGCCTCAGCCTCCCGAGTGCTGGGATTACAAGTGTGCACCACCACACCCGGCTTTCAGTGTTATTTATTGAAGGGCTTACAAAAAGATTTATTTTGATGCAATAAAATTGTATTGAGCACTTCCTGTAGGCCAGGTACTGAACTTGTCATTGGGGACACATAGTTGGAGGTCCCTGCTTGCTAGAACCTGAGAATCTTGCAGGAGGGCACTATCTGGCATAATGGAAGAGTTGTTTCTTATAAGATCACGAAGGTGGAAGACATTACTTTATGGGAGGGTTTTTCATTTCTCACAAAACTATAGTAATGTTAGCCAAAAGAGGCTCCATTCCTGACTATAGTGGTAAAGGGCTGTTTCAGAGAAGTGGGAAATGCAAGTCAGTGGGAAGTAGGCATCCTTGTTCAACAGTCTTCCATTGCTCTCACAGCACTCTCAACATTGGCCTTAGGAAGAAGTTGGAAGCTTTGTGATCTGTTACACTTGCTTCCCATAGTAACAGCAGAATAAGAGTTGTATTCCTCCATATTGATTTCCTGCATAATTCACCTCCAAGACTTTTGTGTTAGCCAGCTTTAAGTCACTATGACAAAATATATTAGAAAATCAGCTTAAAGGAAGAATGGTTTGTTTTGGCTCAGGACTTAAAAATTTTTAGTCCTCAGTCACTTGACCATGATGCTTTGGGTCTATGGTGATATAGTTGATCATGGTGGTAGGAGTGCCTGAAAAAGGAAGACTGTTCACTACTAGGGTAGCCAGGAAAGGAAAAAGGACAGTAAGTAAAGAAGAGTGAAGAGTAATGACCTACCTTCCATCCACTGGGCTCTATATTTTCAAGGTTTAACCACCTCCCAGTAGCACCACAAGCTCACAACAAAGCTCTCAGCACATCAGCCTTTTTGGGATGTTTAAGAACCACATCATAACATTTTCCTGTGCATCTTCACATCTGGACGGAACAGTGGAAAGTTCACGCCAGATGTTGGGTATATTACTGAAATTTGTGGATTTCCATTATCTTGTTTACAAAGAAGAAAACGCTAGGTATCGGGAGATGGTTGAGACACAGTAAGCAAAAATTATGCACAAATGGTTAGGTGATTCATAGATGTTGGAATTTTTTATTATCTACATCATTCCTTAATGTGAGACCTACGTGTACCCATTTTGCCCTGTGATGTGTTGCAATTTTGGAAAATTACCTAGAATAAACAAGTTTTCACAGCATGATGATTAAAAACTTAGGATGGAGTGACCCTAGATTTAGATGTTCACTTGGTTTTGTACCAGTGTGTGCAAAAGAGTAGGTTCTTCCCTTGGGGGTCCCCAGGAGGAGTAGTTGAGAAAAGGTATAATCAAATGTCAACCATTGTGCCTGGTGAGTAACAAACATCTGATAATGACAGTTGTTCTTTTAAATATCTCATTTATATACCTCTTAGAATGTAAGTTTCATGAATGTAGGAATTTTTGTTTATTTTATTCACTAGTTCAAGTATCTGGCACAGTGGCCAGCATGTAGGAATGCTTTCAAAATACTTGTTAAATAATAAGCCTGTGAGTTTTATTTCAGGCTTTAGTGACCATAACAGTCCTAAATGTAACCACACTTGTTAGACCTTCTTCCCATTGAAAGATGTGGTCTCTGTTCCCTCCCATTGAATCTAGAAAGGCTCTGATGTTGCTTTGATGAGGAGAAAATGGCAGACATGCATTTAGGTTCAGACTTTAAGAGAATGACAGCTTCATTTCCTGTGTTTTGGATTCTAGCCAGTACTCAAGGAGTGTTAGCACCCCAAGATAACCATGTTGTGAGAATCTCAAGGGAAATGGAGAGGCCTAACGAATGAAGCACATGTGGAAAGAGCAGACAACTCGACCACCAGTCATGGAGAATATTCTGAGCTGTTGAGAAAGAAACTAAACTGTATGGTGACTATGAAACCTGATAAGTAAGAAACATTATCAGATTCCATATTTTAATAATCCATTAAAGTAATAATCGATCACTTATTCTGTTCCTCTTTGACCCTAGATGTGAAACTGATGAGCATTTTGCCTGGAGCTAAATAGAGAACAGAGAAACTGAGCCTCATTTATGAATCTCTACTGGTCTCTCTTAGAGAGTGATAACCACAAAACAGGTAAGCCCATAGTCTTCAAATTATCTTTAGTGGCTTCCACTGCAGCATATTGCCACAATGCCCTAGAGAGCGCAGTGTCTTAGCACTCACAAGTAAATAGGGTCAACTTGGTATTCGAAAGGATGGTGTCACTTTTGTGGTGGAATATAATTTTTGAAGCTAAGTCACAGAAAACAACACAGCCTCTGTCTTGTTTGCAGCTTCCATTGTAGAGTATTATTTGCTGTGGAGGATGGGACAGCGAGGTTGGGAGATTTCCATGGGGTGAAGAACTTTCCATGTGGTCAGCAACCTGCACTGATATATACCAGTTGTGTGCAGGAGCTATTTTTGGCAGTGGATCCCCCAGTCTCAAGCAGACCTTCTGATCAATGTCGCCTTGGCTGCTGGCACCTTGACTGCCAACGATGAGCTCAGCCAAGCTGCTTCCAGATTCTTGACCCATAGAAACCATGCAGGAGAATCAATGTCATCTTAAAGTTTTGTAGCAATATATAACTAATATTGCCACTATCTCCATCCACACTCTTACTTATCTTTATTTCTTTGCTATCCTCTTAGTATGTTCACTTGGAAGAGCATAGTTTATCTTTGGAACACATCTTTAATGGCATAATTATCCTCCATCGTGAGACGCCCATTGCCAGTGGCAGCCACTCGACCTCAGGTAACATGAGATCCCATCTCAGTTTTACTTTTGGACGTTGGCCTTACAATCAAATGTAAGTTTTATATATATATATATATATATATATATATATTTGTACTGATGAGAATTTATAATCTGCTTTAACAAGAATAAATGTTCATGATAGAAAAAAAATAATTATCCTCCATCCGTGTGGTAGGTATATGAGGAAATGAAGTTCTGCTTTATTGATCTTTTGTGAATCCTTTAAGGGTAAGTAGACCCCACTTAGGCATATGCCTTGTGACAGGCTCCTTAAAATGGTGGCACATAATCCACCCAGAGTTACCTAATAAGTCCATGTTATTGGAAACATAGCACTGTTGCTCTTATTTTAGCCACATAACCATATTTTCCTTAAAAATATCATCTGTTGGGAGAAATCCATGACGAGCACTAACTAGATGCCACCTCCCTAAATATGCATACATGGACCACTAAAGAAGAGGGAAGATGGAGAAGTAAGAAAATAAATTAGCTGCAGAAACTCCTAATATTATGAGTTGGGCCCAGATTCTTTTGCTTTTTTCCCAAACTTTTGGCAGTGGCACCAGGAACTTCTTAGGCTCGCTTAAGGGAAGCTATTTTTCTTTACTTTTTTTTTTTTTTTTGTAGGACTGGGGTTTGAATTCACGACCTTGCACTTGCCAGGCAGGCATTTGAGAAAGTGTCACGAAACAGTCTCCCAGGCCCTGGAAGCTACTTTTATATATGAAAAATTTTCCAAGTATTTGGAATGGTTTTCAGAGTATAGATATTTGTCCTTCATGTGGACTTCTTCATTCCATCTATCCAGTGCTATTCTTTCAAAAGTTGTGAACTGCCTTATGACATGTGAAGGATTCAGGAGTTAGTGGAGAGGAGTCCTTAAATGATTCTTTTCCATACCTATGCATATTGGGAGACAAAATAGAACATTGTTTGATAGGATAGAAAATGATTTCACCATGTATAAGGACTTCTTTACAGCTGGAGCCAGGGAACCCAAAGATGGGCTATTGAACAAGAAGTGTGTTATTACTCCAGAAAAAAAAAATGTATTTAGTGCAGGGTTTACAGGGTCCCACTGCACAGATTAGAATCGCAGTCATGCTCCTGTTTTCAGCCTCCCAAGCACTGGCATTACAGGTGTGTACTACCAAGCCCAGTCTCAGGTGCTGTCTCAGCTTACCCTGGGGGCAGGGTTGGCACCACACATCGGAGATCAAACCCCAGTCCCTTCATCTGCCTAAGCAGACATTTTAATCTGCTGAGCTATCTGGCCCACAACTCTAGCAGAATTTTAAAAGAAGAATTTGCAATGATTTCACCTGAAAGTTTTACATTTCTTTTCCTATAAGGAGGGCACTGGTTTGTATGACTTCAAAAGGATTTTTTCCAGCTCTGAGATTTCATGAAGAGTCTATGTCTTCTCTGTGTAACACTGTGTTTCCTCATTTTTATGAGAAGCTAGAAGCCTTCTGAGCTGCCCTCTTTGTTTATGTTGTCTTGTGTAGATGTGGTTACAGTAATGCAAATTCATTCTATTTTTCTACATTGTCTTTCTTTTCTTATAATTTAATAAAGCAGGTTTATTCCCAACTTGAATATCTCATGAATATGTATGGGGAAAAGTAGTTAACTACACTTGAATCAAATAAGTTCAATAAGGCTGAGCAGGAGCAACAGTCGAGGTTAAAAGTAACTTCAATTCATAGACTAGGAGCAGGATGGGCAATGAGATAATTTATAGCCAACTGACAGTTGGAAGGGTAGTGAATTGATAAGCCCATAGTCACAGACTTTTAATTGATGGCTCTACCATCTTTATGGAGATTATGTGTAAATAAGAACAAATGGTTTGTGCAAAGGGTTCAGTGTGTCTGCGTGATGGAGTCACAGAAAAAAAAAAAAAAAGAGATGGCAAAAAAAAAAATCAATTTAATCCCCAGAGTTTATGTTGCTCAATAGCCAACTAGTTGAGAATGTTTTCTATCCCACCACTTAATGAATGCCTTATCTTTATGACTCAATTGGAGAAGCTTCTATAACAACGCAGAAACAACAGAACCACAAAGCTCTACTTAATAATTATCTTTTGCTGGCATGTTCAGGTCAAGTCTCTGAAGCAAGCTAGAAAACAACAATTATAAAAATGATCTGTATGTATTTGTGTGCACTTGTGTCAAGGGTACAGGCTCAAAGGGCCCATACTTTCAGGTATCTCCCATGTGCTGTGCTTGTGGGGATTCAGGCTGAGGATTACGAACTGCTTAATTTGGCCCTGTTGTCAATGTCACCGTGTGGATTCCTGACATGTGATGACTGAAGAAGGCCAAGCAGCTTCAAGAACATCGAAAGATTTCTAACACCTGCTAGTTCCAAAGAATGGAACAGCGATATCTGGTCTACTCTTACAACTTGTTCAATAAAAAGTGGGGTTATGTGAAAACATGCCTAGATCCCTCTGCATGACATTGAGCTCATAGGTATAGATATGGAAATGGAAACAAAAAAATGTCCATTAATATGGGATCCAGGAGAGTAAGAATGGTGGTGCTCCCAGCACCAGGATCTCCAACAACCTGGGGATCTTTACTGTTGCTGGAGTTCATGCTTGTCTTTGTGGGATACATATGCCTCTAAAATGTCATATTAACTCTTTTTTTAAGTTTCTATCATACATATTACGTGCAGAGTTTCGTTTTTTCTGATTTTCTGGTTTTTCTGTATGAAAGCAATATAGTATCAATAGCAGAAAACTGGGTAAAATGATGAAATTATAAAGAAGAAAATAATAGTTACCCTTATAGTAAGCCTTCAAAAGAGCTGCTGTTAACATTTGGTGCATTTCTTGAAACCATTTCATGTTTTGTGTGTATGTGTGTTTGTGTGTGTCTGTGTGTGTCTGTGTGTATAAATTCAGATTAAATGTGTACAATCTTCTGTCCTGTCTTCATTTGATATTAAAGTTCAATGTTAAGTTTATCTATATTATTGCACAGAATTTTACAGAAGTGCTCGACGAGTCAGGGGCTTGCAGTCAAATAGATAGCATTTTTGTTTCTGATTTCTCCAATCTGCAGCTCTGTGAACAGGCAAATCTCAGTTTTAGCATCTATAAAATGGATGTACTCTTAACTACTTCATGTAGTTTGTATAAGGATTAAATAAGATGATCTCCATAATGCTTACGTAATTCTTGTGGTTAATAATGTGAGATATATGTTATGCAGTGCCCACTCTGCCAAATTGCTGGAAATGAAGCCTTTTTAAAAAATATTTTTACTCTTTATAGTGTTCCATGTCTTCCTAGATTTAAAATTATTTCCTTGGGATAAATTCTTAGCTGTGGGACAAAGAGCAAAAATATATTATTTTTAAGTACCAGGGATCAAACTCAGGACTTCGCACTTGCCAGACAGGTGTTTGTGCCACTGAGCTATCTTTCTAGCAAAGAGCAAAAACATTTTAAAATCTTAACTGAAATGCCTTTCTAGATGGCGGTTTAGGTTTATCTATTTGCCTCACCCCCACTATTGCACAATTTGGCTCCAACCTTTTTGTTGTGGTTACTTTTCTCTCATTGTTGAGACAAAATACCAAATTCCCCAAATTAAGGAAGGGAAGATTTATTTCGTTCACTGTGGAGTTTTCAGTCCATTCTTGGCTCGCCCCAAGGCAAAGTGGTACATCTCAGCGGTCAGCAGTTCATGGTGATGGAAAGCAGTAAAATGGCAAGAGCAAAAAGGTAGGAGCAGTGACAGTGGCACTAGCAAGCTGGGCTCCGTTTCTCATATTGCATTGAGGCTGTCTGCCACAGGGTAGGTGTAGCACTCACACCTCTAATCCCAGCAACACTAACACCCATCATCCTAGCATTGGACCGTGAATTAACCACAAGCTCTAGAAGGTTGTCCCATGACTGCACAAAGCTTTGGAAGGACAACTAGACACAAACCATATGACTTGAGATTTTATCTTTTGTTATTTTCTCAGTACAATAGACAAATTTCATTTAATTTGTGAATTTCAGTGGTTGCTTATGACTCAATATTTTTTCAAACATTTGGCTTCTTTTGTGAAAGTCTGGCCACCAATTATCATCTAACAAAACACTCTTCTAGATAGATGTATGATACAAACACATTTGAGTCAAAGCAGCCATGGCCGAAGATTATATAACACACCATGCACTGAGAGTGTGTCTCAATTTAGGTACTGAGTTCAATGCTAAATTTGATGATAGTATTAAAGATTTGGCATTTTCTAGTTAGTAATAAATCTTCTTTCATCCATCCAAATTCTGTTTTATCAACTCTCACATTTTAGCCACATTCTTCAGAGTTAACAATTTTACACACTATGGATAAGTGAACTGTTATGGTATGAAATTAATTTCATATACGAGCATGAAACCATGATGTGTGGATGAACTCATTATACAGAGTAGAGAGATGAATATTGATCAATTAATACTATGTGGGTGACTGGAAGTAGCTGAAGGCTATATAAACCAAACTAAATAATCTTAAAATGTATAAAGCTGGGACACTTCATGTAAATTAAGATGATGTACTGCAAATTTTCAGACTAAAACACCTGTCTTGTATTTGGCCACTGTACTATATGCATCTTGAAGTAGTCACCTACTTCCCTGCCTATCTGTGCTCCAGTTGCATCCAGACAAAAGACCAACTTTATTTTTCATATCTCACCAATGGTCATTCTTTTTAAAGATTTGAAATTTCTGAATTAAGTGGAAATTATAACACATTTGCAAGAGAAATGAACCTTTTGCACAAGAAATTTGAATACAATCTTACGAAGGTACAGAAAAATGAAATTATCCAAAACTAATTATAAAGAAAAACAATTGCTAAAGCATATATATGAAAAAATTAGCTGTGGAAGAAAAAATTAAATAGCATCTTATTCCACATTAGAAAAAAGAAGAGCAAGTGTGTTAGAAACTAGACTAATTAATTCAAAGAAAGAAAGAAACCTGTTGTGTGTGAATAAAAGCAAGGAAGAAATAACATAAAGTCAATGGAAAATGGAAATATACTTTTAAAGTTTCTAATACCAGGAGAAAATATCATATAATGTCTTATAAGTAGATTATAAGTCAGAGATACAGTATAAATCATAAAACAAAGATTAAGATTAAACAATATTCAGAAATTAATTGAATATTAATGAATTCACAATTTAACATTTGAAAACAGCTCAACTAAGAAAAAGCTTTCATGATAGTGACGAATTGCTAAGAATAAATCATAACCTAAATGCTGGAATGGCAAATGGGGATAGCATATTGTACAAAGTTCTAGTATGTCCTGGACATAGCCAGTGTCCATGACACTGGTGTCCAGGTGTCACTTGTGGAATTAAGCTACTTTAGCAGTGGTCATTTGATCAGTGTCCAAGGAAATTAAAACTGAGAATGGCAGAAATTTGTGAAAACATTATTTTTATTTTCAGTAGTGAGCATAGGCTCTTCTAATATCTTATAAGGGTTCAGGGAGTAGCTATTCTTGAGAATGTTTGCATCCACCTCTGGTACATTGACACCTTCAAATTTAGCATGATTTTTTTTTTCTCTCTGCAAAGATATCACACAGAAAGGAGGAGAGACTAACTCATCATTATTCTGTCGTTTCATAATTTTATTGAAATTTACAGCATTCAACAAAATTTCACACATATTAGCACAGTGATTCTGAGAGGTATTAAAAACTAGCACCCTAAATATGTCAATGCTGTGTGCCGATGAGTAAATGAATAAGTTCCTTTCTTCGACAGTTCTCACAGGGAGGGAAAGGCCAGGTCAGAATTTACTGAGAATTGGAAATTTGGTTTAAGATGAAACTTTGGATGTAGAAAGACTTGACCAGAATTGAATAAAAATTGGGCTAGTGAGATGGTTCACTCGTCTAAAGCACCTGATTAGGAAAGCTTAGGCAACCACAGGGACAACGGTTTGATCCCTGGCACCACATGCGGTGCCAAACCCCCAAGGGGAGGCTGAGTGATTTTATATATATATATATATGTATATATATACATATATATGTATATATACATATATATACATATATATATATATATATATATATATATATATATATATATATATATATATGAATTGAGTAAAAATCACCATACAACAGTCCAGAACTAATAAAAAGGGCAACAAAATTTTGAGACGAAGGATTTTAGGGTGTCTATTGATACTTTCCATTGGAGAGCTGATAGGACCTTTAACCAGATCCTATAATCCACACTCAAATCATTATGTTTTAATTTTATAAACAGTAGAAATTAGAATTAAAATAGAAAAAAGTACAAGTGATAGTTTCACTTAAAGTAATATGAATTTTACAGTATTTGTTGTTTTATAGTATTTGTTGTAATACATAGCATTATCTTCTAACCAGTTTTTCATATTACCAGATACATGAATATAAAACTGGAAGAAGAAACAAAATAAAGAAAAAATATAAGAAATTAAGAAGATTCTTAAGACCACTGTCTAATTCATTCTATATATATAAGTGCATGGTTTTGCCCCTGCTATGTATCCTATTTTTTCTGCTTGCTGTCTCTTCATTGCTCAACCCATAAGTTCTTGGTTTTCATTCAGCTGTGTTATGCCTTTACATTTTTCTTTCTTCTTTTGGGTTCTTACACTAGGGAGACTATATGATATTTATACATATAGGTCTGCTTTATTTCACTTATGTGTATATGTTCAAGATACATCCACCTATATAAGGCTTTGAATTTATCATTCTTTATATTTGAATAATATTCCATTGTATAAAAATACCACATATTTTTCAACCATTCTTCAGGTGATGGGCAATTTGGTTGTTTCCAAGATTTGGCTATCACAAATTGTGCTGCTATAAATATATGTGCACATATATAGAGATGACATGATGTTTTCAGTTCTTCTGGGAAAATTCCCAATAAGGGGACAGCTGGATTGAATGGGATTTCCAGTTCTAGTTTTTTTAAGGAGTCTCTACATTGCTTTCTATAATGGTTACACCAGTCTGCATTTCCACCAGCAGTGGAGAAGGGTTCCTTTTTCCTCACAGCCTCTCCAACATTTGTTGTTGGTTGATTTCTTTATGATAGCCATTCTTACTTGGGTGAGATGGTAGCTAAGTGTTTTCACACTGAGAATAGTAATGTGTAACACTGCAACTATGCTGGGAATGCCTGTGGTTCTGGGCTTTTAGATATGTGCTGCTTCCAATGCCATTTCAGTTATTGCTATACTTTCTCTCAAGTAAATATTTGGTATACAAGAAAATAAAAAAGGGTATTAAAAGAGAGTAAGAGACAAGGAAAAATGCCATAGGCTTGACTGGCTCCAATCTTGTATATGCTTAGACTTCTAAAGTTCTGCGTAAAAATGTCTAACTGCTTTTATCACATTTTATAGAGGTTTATTAGAATATCAATGATTGATGGAAAATACAAATTCCAAGTTAAGTCTAAGACATTTGATATTCAGAAAGACAGTGATGTTAAGCTCAAGTACCTATGTGTACTAGTTACTTTTTGCTCGTTGCTGGGACAAATACCCGACACTCAAAATGAAGGAATGAAAGGTTTATTTGGCTCACAGTTTGTAGAGGTTTCAGTCCATATTCAGCTAGCCCAAGGCTGAGTGGAGCAGGGTGGGCAGCATCCAGTTCATGGAGGCAGAACAGCAGCAAAATGGCGGCAGAGGTAGCCAACCAACACGGCAGCAGAGCAACAGCAACAGCTAGAGCTCCAGTCTGTTTCTCTGTCTCTCTTTATATTACATTCAGGCTCTCCGCCTTAGCTCCCGCCCTAGGCTACACCCATAACCTGAGAAGTACTTCCACCCATAATCCCATCAGTACTAAAACCTATAATCCTAGGGATCATGGATCAAGTCTCAAACTCTAGAAGTCCCCGCCCAATGACTCCATGAGGCTTTGGGGGGACAACTAGACGTAAACCATACCACTATGTTATGGAGTAGTAGTATCACTAAGCTTTTATTCTGGAGGGTTAAGAATGTAAGTTTACAACCAAAAATTAGAGAAAGAGAAGGGCTACAAGGATAGCCAATATTTTGTCCCTAGCCATTCCAGGTCAGTGAGGACTCAGGATGTAAGAGCACCTGTGCTGTACATCCTATAACTGAGTGGTGTCCCAGATTTGCTGTTCAAGGAGATTTTGAGGCCACAGAGGAAAGGGATTGATGATGTATAGTGTGCCTAAGTAAGCCACCTAGAGAGAAAGCATTCTCTCAGGCGTTCACAGGGAACAAACTGGTCAAGCAATGATCGTGACTCATCCAGATGGCTGACAGTGACAACAGTTCTACAAAGCACTGTACACGGTTTCAAGGTAAAACCTGAGGGGATTTGACTGACCTTGAGAGGTAAAATGTTACATATTTTGTTATACAGGTCTTCCTTTAACTTGTCCTTAACCACCCAGCAGAAAAACTTAACCATGAGGCTTAAAAAGTAAAGCTATATTAGTACTCTGAGCTGTAAAAGGCTTAAATCAACAGCTTCTGAAATTGTCAGTTCTGATTATCATGTCTGCATCCTGTGTTCTGAATAACTTCTATGAGGATGATAATATGCATTGTATAAATTACTGGGAATGTAGTACCAATGTGTTCTAAAACTGTTGCATTGTTATTTCTTGTTAAAAGTAATAAAAAGAAATTAAGAAGAGAAGAAGTACAAACAATTGAAGGAAGGAGACAAAACAAATTATCTGCTCCTTTCCATAGACCAGCAGATATGCACAGTGCAGTTGTCCAAAACATCCTGCTTACATACCTAGATAAATATTTCCCCCATTCCCTGTCCTGTACTTTTCCTCAACTCAGTAACTCTTTCCTTTTGGATACATTTATTTCCTTTTCCAAGTATCTATTGTATCATTCAGATTCCATCTTTCTCTTGCACGTTTTCACACTAGGGAGACAATACAATGTTTTTCTCATCTGGGTCTGATTTATTTCACTTAAGAGTATGTTCTTTAGTTGCATTCACTTATTGACAAATTTATCCTGTTGTATAGCCAAATAATAATCCATTGTGTAAATATGTCACATCTTTATCCATTCTTCACTTCATGGGTATGTTGCTTGTTTCCAGGATTTAGCTATGACAAATTGTGCTACTATAAGTGTACATGTATCACTGTGGTATTATACTTTCAGATCTGTGGTATGAGATTGTTAGTTCTTCTGGAAATATATCCAAGAAGAAAATAGCTGGCTTGAAAGGGATCTGCAATTCTAGCTTTTGAAGGAGCATTCACAAGATTTCCATAGCAGTTGTACCATTCTGGACTCCCACCAACAGTGGAGAAATGTTCCTTTTTCTCCACAGTCCCACTAGCATCTATTATTGGCTGACTTCTTGATGTTAATCATTCTTTGTTGGGTGAGATGGAATCTGAGGTTTAATTTATATTACATTTCTTGAATGACCATTGAACATTTTTTCATATATTTATTTACCATTTGTATTTCTTCCTCTGAGTAGTGTATATTCATCTCAGATATTCATTTTTGAATTGGGCCTTTGAATTTGGAAGGCCAGATGTTTTAAAATTCTGTATATGGTCTATGTCGAAGGCCTTTGTTGGAGAGTCAGGCAGTTATACATTTTCTCAGTTTGTGGGATTTCTTTTTACTCTGTTGGAGATTTGCTTTGAAGTGCAGAAACTTTTTATATCAGTTGTGAATTCTGTAAAGTATTTCCTGTGCAGTTTGGTATTTGTTCATGAGCTGTCTACCTACTCTTATGTCTTTAAGATTTCTACCTACATTTTGCTCCAGAACATTTAGTGTTTCTGTTTCAACGTTTAGATCTTTAATCCATTTTGACTTTAGTTTAGTGCATGAGTATAGACCTGGGTAGTTTTAGTTTTCAGAATGTGGAAAGCCTGTTTTTTCCAGCACCATTTGTTAAAAGGGCTATCTTTCTTCCAGTGAGCATTTTTGCCCTTTTTATCAAATATAAAGTTGCTCAGTGTGCTTGCAGTTGTGTCTGCATCTTCTAATCTGTTCCACTGATTCTCAGTTCTGTCTCTATGCCAGTACCATGCTGATTTTATTATAGCATATTTATAGTATAATTTGAAGTCAGGGATTATGATACCTCCTGCCTTTCTTTTGTTTCCCAGGATTGCTTTAGATACTCTGTATCTCTTTTGATTCCAAATGAATTTGAGCAAAGTTTCTCTACCTCTGTGAGGCATAATAATAGTATTTCAATTGGGATTGCATTTAATCTGTGTAACAATTTTGGGAGTTTGGCCATTATCACACTGTTGGTTCTTCCTATCCAGAGCATGGAATATTTTTCAATTTTCTCAAATGCTCTTCAATCTCTTTTGTCAGAGTAGCATCATTTTCACTGTATAAATGTTTTACATCCCTTGTGAGATTGATTTCTAAGTGTTTCATTTTTTTTTTTTTTTGGATGTTACTGTGAAAGGTGTGGTTTCCCTAATTCCTTTCTCAGTACATTGTTTATATACAAAAATGGTACTGATTTTTATTTTTGGGTGTTGTCCTTATATCCTGCTACATTGCTGAATGTGGTGATTAAATCTATAAGACTTTTCATGAAGTTTTTTGGGATCCTCTATGTAGAGTATCATGCAATCTGCAAGTAATGATAATTTCACCTCATTTTTTCCAGTCCTCATTCCTTTTGTCTCTCTTGTTTAATTTCTCTGCTAATGTTTCCAGAACCACATTGAACAGGAATGGCACCAGAGCACACCACTGTCTTACCTGATCTTAAAGCGAAAGCCTTCAGTTTTTGCCCATTTAGTATGATGATGGCTATTGGTTTCTCACAGATCACTTTCATCAAGTTGAGATATAGACCATCTATTCTGATTCTCTGTAGGGTTCTTCTTATCATGAATGAGTGTTGGACTTTCCCAAAAGCTTTTTCTGCATCTGTTGTGATGATCATTTGAAATTTATTCTTGCATCTATTGGTGTGGTGTGCTGCATTTATGGATTTGCACATGTTGGACTGTCCCTGCCCCCATCAGAATAATCCCTCTTGGTCATGATGTATAATCTTCTTGATGATTTGTTGCATTATATTTGCTAATATTGTATTAAAGAGTTTTGCATCTATGTTCAAATCATTATTTTGTGCATGACAGGCCCAGAAAAATAAAGTCATACTAATAAAGACAGTGGAGTAATACAATCATGTTAATTATGCCTGATAACATGTGGTTGGAGTTCTCAATGGCCAGGCTAAGTTGGGTTGAGAAATTTGGTTCACAGAGGAAAGATAGCCATATTTCCATTTATAGATGAGAAAACTGAGGCTCAGACAGATCAAGTGACTTTCCCAGATCAAACATCTAATTAATTCTCAAGAGAGAGCTAGCTCTTCTTTCTTTTCAATCTTGTCTCCTAAGAACTTTTCCTTTATTTGCTGTTTATCTTTCTCTTTGTCTTAAATCTTGGGCACCTAGGAGTTTCTAGAGCAAGAGGAAGTTTCAAGTGGATTTGAAGGTTTAAACCACATAGTCATAGTTGAACTGATAAGAAAACTCTGTGCTGAGAGCGCACTTTTATAATGAGTCCAAGTGTTCCCTATTCTGTGTTTTAGAGGTAACTTGTGGGTGAAGAAAGCGAATTGAGGCCTGTTTAGAAGTTTTTATTTTGATAAATTAATCATTCATATGGCACTAGATGTTGTATCAGTGTTGTGTAGGGGATGGAAATATTTTTGTCCTTTAATCAAACTAATTCTGTTTAAGTTAATTGTATGTATCATAAATATTCAAATCTAGCATTCTTTTGTATTGGTACATCTTAGATATACATAATGATAAATTTGATTGTAATAAATTTTCTCTGTACATCATGTATCTCAGTTATTGTTCCCCTGCAGCAACCACTCCTCCCCTCAAGCCTTCTTCTACTCCATGTTTACGAAAGCTTTATTTTCATTTTTCCTTTTATTATCTCTTTTTCTTTTGTCCTCTCCTTTCCTTTTCTGTTTCCCATTTGAGCATCTTCTTCCAGTTTCCCAATATCTGTTATACACTTTGATCTTATTTACACTTTTTGGTTTCTCACAGTAGATAAACAATATGATAGTTAAACATTTATGTCCAATTTATATCAGGGCAGCCACCATTGTTGAATTGCTATTGATTTGTTTGCTGAAATTCTGTATTATTTGTCATATTTTAAAAAAAATGTTTCATGTTTATTCTTCTTTATAGCCTTGGCCTCTGTCTGTCTGTCTGTCTGTCTGTCTGTCTATCTGTCTTTCTCTTATTTGTGCAATGTATGCTTGGATTTTCTTGAGCTTTTTCCCTTCCACTGGCTCCTTTGGCCTCTTAGTCCATATTGTACTTCACCACTTCATCTTTACCTCTTATGAGCTGCTCTTGTTGATATCTTCTATGAAGACAAAATAATCCTAAAGTAAACTGTCTACAAGAAGAAATATATTGCTTAGGAAATGTGAAAAAGTTTATCAGTGAGAATCCACATCTTAGTTTGGCATATGGGATACAGATTATATATTTTTTAAGACCACTGTATGCAAAATGAGAGTTAACAGTGGATCCTTAGTTTTAAGAGCATATGATGGGCACTCATTTTATTTATTTATTTATTTATCTAGTTATTTGTTTGTTTATTTATTTATTTTGCTCTACCGAGGATAGAATACAGTGCCTTTACATTGAGTTACACCCTAAAATCCCACTGTCTTTAAATTTTGGTTTTATTTTGAAATAAAGTCTTGCAATTTCTCAGTGTGTCCAATTTACCAGTGAACTCAAACTCAAGATCCTCCAGATGCAGTTTTGCAGTGCTGGGATTATATGTGTGTTCCACTATGCTCAAAAATATTTTTGAGAGACAAAATTATGAAACTTTTACACACTAGTAAGCATGATTCTTTTGAAGTCAACTGTAGATGCCATTTTTGTTTTCTTAACCTTAGTCTTGAACATGCTAATCAGCATTAATACTACATGAGCAATGTGTGTCCAAGATCACACATAGGCAAACAGTGATGGAATTTGTTGACATATTTTGCCCTGCTCCTGCTGCTGAGAGTACCAAGTCCTTATCCACATCTAACTGGAGATAAATGAGGTAAGGGAAACAGAGGCTGGGAGAAAAGAAAGCCCGAATGAGCACTGGAATGAATACTGACCAAATAAACATAAAGAGATGGGTGTGATATTAAGAGAACAGAGTGAATAGATTTTTGACAGGTTACCTTGTTCTAAGTTTTATTTTTAAATTAAATATGCTTTGATGTTTCTCTCTATGAAATGACTTAAAATTAATCCCTAAAATCCCAGATAAGAGACTCAGATACCTAGGGGTCTATTGTAAGCATAATATAGTCAAATCATCTTGTTTAAAAATTCAGCCTAAGATACTTGTTTATTATCTAAAATAAATACTAGTTTATATTTATTTATTTATTTATTTATTTATTTTTGTCTTTTTGAGGCAGGGTCTTGCTATGCAGTTCAGGCTGGCCTTGAGCTCACTTTTGTAGCTCAGGCTGGTCTTGAACTCGCACTGATCCTCCTGCTTCAGCCTCCCAAGTGCTGGGATTACAGGCATGTGCCACCACGCCCAGCTTTGAATGTAGTTTGGATTTCATTAAAATTATAAGCTCAAATGATATTCTATAAATATATATTCATATATACAAGTGATATATATATATATATATATATATATATATATATGTCTTCTACATATATATTGTACCAAACATATATGTTCTACATATATGTTGTACTAAAGAACATTGAACTTACTATTGGCTGCATGGGAGAACAATTTTCCAGTTAATTGTACCTCTGATTATTTCTCTGTTCAATATTGAGATCTTAGATCTAATTATTAATTTAGGGGCATATCACTCAAAATGTTCATAAGTAACAACATCTATTGAATTTGGCTAATTTTAGCAGTTATGGGACACCGAATTAAACATGAAATGCAAATATATACAAAATGCAAATGTATAAACAAACTGATAAAACTGCTAATTGCTCTGTCTTTTAAAAAAAGCTACCATGTGGCAAGTGTACCTAAGAAAATATTGCTTTGTAAATATGAACTGTACTACTTATAATTTTTTTCATTCTAGGCTTGCTGTAAATTAGGAATATATTCTGCTATATATACATGAAAAGTTGCCTTCTTACACACAATGACAGAAATGAACATTTCTTTTAAACTGTCTCTCTGGTATTCTATTTATATATGCTTTTAAAAAGTAAACTATTTTCATTTTCTTTTCGAAAATATATTCCGAGGCTGGCAACATGTCTCAGCAGTCTAAAATGCCTGCTTAGGAAAGCTTAGGCAACCACAAGGACTGTGGTTTGATCCCCAGCACCACATGATGCACCAGCCTCATCCCCAGGTCAGGCTGAGCTGGCCATTAAAAAAGAAAAAAAATATATATATATATATATATTGCCAAACCTGAAAAAAAGTGAAATGATCAATAGAATAAGACATTCTAAATCATTACTTGATAGTCATGATATATTTGCAGACAACATATGAAAGTAAAGTCCAAGAAAAAAAAGTAAAGTCCAAATAATTCTACCACTGTTGAAGAGTTTTGTGGTCATTTAAAAAAAAAAAAAACCAATATATTTCATTAAACATGTGTCAATTTAGAATGAAATTTTGTGCATTTGTTTCAAGATCTCTGACTTTGTTTTTCTCCAATTTTTACCGTTTTTGAATTTTAATGTATTTGATTGATGGAGGATCTCATTGTGCAGCTTGGACTCATGGTAATCTTCCTGCTTTGAGCCTCACAAGCACTAAGATTACAGGCGTGTGCCACTATGCCTGGACTTGATGGTGGGCTCAGCTACCCTGGGGGCAGGGCTGGCATAGCACATGGTGCGAGGGATTGAACCTCAGTTCCTGTGCTTACCTAACCTTGCCTAAGCAGGCACTTTAGTCCACTGAGCTTTCTCAGTAGCCCTCTAGTTTTCACTTTTATCAGCTAATTACATGAAGACTGAAAAGAATCATATTTGCAAATGAGCTAAAATTGGGACAAATAGGTTGGAGTGTTGAATAATGTTATGGTTTGTTTCTAGTTGTCTCTCCCAAGCCTCATGCAGTCATGGGGTAGACTTCTAGAGTTTGTGATTAACTCCTGATCCCCTGGAATTATAGGTGTGTGTGCTGCTCTCTGCACTTTATTTCTGCTGCCTTGAACTGCTGCTGTATGCCACTTCCTTTGCTCTTGTTCTTTGCAGCTGCAATGAAAGTGTGCTCTCTGCCATATGCCACTCTGCCTTGGAGCCAGCTGAATATGGATTGAAACCTCCAGTAACTGTGAGCTAAGTAAACCTTTCTTTCCTTCATTTTGAGTGTTGAGTATTTTGTCCCAGCAGTGAGATGAGAGTGACTGAAACAGATATGTTAGCTAAAAAATTTCTGACATCAGACAGTGTCCTAGATTAGAATTAGGAAATAAAAAGAATGAGATAAAAACTTACAGAGATAATGTAAACTTTTCATTAAGCGTTCATCATTTAATTATATGAGAATAAGACTGAGACCTCAGAATTTCCCATGAATAAGACCTGAGGGATTGAACTGGTCCCAAGTTTAATACAAACCAGCAACTCTGCAAAACTGTCTAAAAGCTATGATCTTCTTAGCTATATAAATGACTAAAGGATAAATATGATGTTTCCTTCCTCTCTTCAATCTAAGGGAGAAATATTGCTTTAGATTTTTCTGATTCTAGGGCATGACTATACCACATTTCCCAGTGATATAATGTTAACAGGTCAGTACTTTGGTGTTACTGTCTTGCTGTTATGGAGCAAATATCTTAAAGAACCTTTGAGCTAATCATCATTGGGACTATTCAGGAAGGGACTGATTTTCAGGAGTTTGGAAAAGATTGGAGATGTGGGCTAGAGAAACCCTAGAGCAGAAACCCTGTAAGCAAAGTTTGATGGGAGATTCTGCCAGAGCTCAGAAGACCAGAATGCTAATTGGAATGCGGACAATAAAGACCAGGCTTGTGAAGTTTTAGATAGGAATGAAGATTGTATTAGAAAAATGTACTGCAGGACATTTGTTTTTCATTATGACAAAGAATTTGTCTCCATTTGTTAATGTTCTGAGTCTTTTTTTTTTTTTTTAAGGCCGAATTTAAAGGTAGATGATAAATTCATCTGGTAGTGAAAATAGTAAGGTAGCCCAGTATTCAGGCTGTGGCATGGATACTGTTAGCGGCTTTTAATCACACATAAATTAAAAATCACATGCAAAAAAGCAGAGGTAAGTGATTTAGAATTTTAAAATTTTTACAGTTTTCTAAGAAATTAAGTGTATATGAAGTTGGGGTCAAGGAGAGTTGAGTCACAGATCCTCCCAGAAATGTTAGACAACATATATATTGCTAAAAACATTAGCACAATTAAAACAGTTCTATTTTAAAAAGCCAAGTATTTTGCATCAGGACAGTAGGAGAAATAGCTTAGGGACATTTTAGGAATTGGCCATAGAGTTCAAGCGTGTAAGAGACTTTGCTTTGAAGAGAGCCCCACAGCATCCTTCTGACTCAGGGCTTCCTAGGGAAGTATATCCTTCAGTTCAGCCACCCAGGCAGTCAGAGGCTAGTGTAGTTGTGGTCCTTGGAGCCCTGGGCCCTGACTACTGCTTCAGCAGACAAGCCTTGACAAAACCCACATGGCACTGGCTTTTCACGTATGATGACTGCAAGAGTTGTCAAGTCTTTGAGGTTTCCATTCAAATTTAGTTTGGTGTAGGTTTGAGCATGTGTAACAGTGAGTCTTAGTCTTATTCTTTTTTTAATTTTATTTTTTGCTTAATACAGGGTCTTACTACACAGTTCAAACTTGTATCATCCTCCTGAATCAGCCTACCCAGCACTGGGATTACAGGCATGCACCACTACACCTAGTTTTGGTACTGGCACACAATGCCCAGGCTTCTGGAGCCAGCATGGCAGGAGGCACCTGGAATAGAATTTGGGTCCTTTTGCTTGCCAGGGAGGCACTTAGACCACAGAGCTATGTCTCCAGTCAAAAGTGTGTCATAAGCAAGCTGGCAGTTTAGGTCTCTTTTATGTGAAAGAAGTTTGGATAGCAACTGCAGGGACACAATACTGGCTTCACAATGTGAGATAATAACATTCCTTTCATTCCTTTAATTTGTTCTTCTCTGGTAGTCTTCACTTCCCAAGGCCATTTCAAGATACCCAAAGTAGCCACTGGACACTAATATTACAGATGTATTCCTGACAGCAGGAAATAGGAAGGAAAAGAATATAAACATTCTTCCTTCATTTTAAAGGTCCTCCCAGAAATACCAGAAACAAATCTGTAAAATCTTACTGGCGAACATTTAGCCATAAAATCATAGCAAGGCTACGAGAAATTGTGAGGTATAGGATAGAATTCAGAAATTTGTTTTATTATTATTTTCTGCTGTATTTAGGACAGGTTCTACAGGGTGTTCAGCGTCTCACTACATAGATTGCACTCATAGTGATCCTCCTGTTTACAGCCTCCCAGGTGGTGGGATTACAGATGTACACCACAATGTCCAGTCTCAATTGCAGTCTTGGCACACCCCAGGGATGGTGCCAGCACCACATGCCAGGGATTGAACCTCATTCACTGTGCTCTACCTAAGCAGGAGCATTAGTCTGCTGAGCTATGTGGCTGGCACCATAAGCTTGCTTTGAATGAAGAAGGAAATGGAGATTGAAAAGCTAACATCTGTTTCTGTTATACTGGTGGCTGAAAGTTAACATAGCACAAAATCATTAAGGAAATGGCCACACCTGGCCATATATTCTTTTTCTATTTATTTTTTTAAAATTATTCTTATTTTTCTTTATTTTTTGCTAGCCACTTATTCTTTGCTAATAGTTTCAGGAACTTTCTTTTGGGTTCCACTACTTTAGATCAATCAATCAATCAATATTTATTTATTTATTTATTTGGTACCAGAGATCAACCTTGGAACCTTGCACTTGCCAGGCAGGCATTCATGCTGCTGAGCTATCTTTGCAGCCCTCCAATCAACAATTATGCATACAAACATGCTATTTGCATCTCGTTTTTCTTTTGTAAAATGGTTCTGTACCTCTTCTGTGATGTTTCAGTGGTTATTAAATTAAATTTTAAATGCAAAACACTCAGATGAACATCTGATATATACAGTATTAAGTGTTCCATACATTAGTTGTTTCTTTGGTTAATATTATGATTTTTGAAAGAATACAAGTGAGACAGAAAACATAGTTTTTGCCTCATGTTCCTTCTGAGAAGACAAGATACATAAATATGAAGTAACTTCAAAATAAGTGTGAAATTAATATGAGCCAGATAACATGGAGCAGAGTTTATATTTTGTATGAACTTAAAGATAGAAAAAAGGGGCTGGGAAGATAGCTCTGTGGCGCAAGTGCCTGCCTGGCAAGTGCAAGGTCATGAGTTTGAACCCAGGTCCCGCAAAAAAAAAAGATGGAAAATAGCTGGGCATGGTGGCATATGCCTGTAATCCCAGAACTCCGGAGGCTGAGGTGGGAGGATCGGTGAGAGTTCGAGACCAGCCTGGGCTACAAAACTGAGCTCAAGGCCAGCCTGAACTGTACAGTGAGACCCTGTCTCAAAAAGACAAAAAAAAAAAAGATAGAAAATATCCTCATCATTGTGTGTATGTGTGCATGTGTGTGTGTGTGTGTGTGTGTGTGTGTGTGCATGTGCACATGTACATATGTATGTGATGTGTGTGATAACAGAATATCTTGACATCTCAATTTTCTCCTTTGGGTAGTCACATAATTTGGTTACATCTCTCAGAGAGGCAGATTGCTGGCCTGTACCCTGTCAGGCTACTAGAAGTCTTTCAGATTCATAAAAGTTCAAGGAAAGAGGCCACCATCTCCCTAATTTTATTTTGTGCCCCTTTGTGGAATTATCAGCATTAATTTTTTAGGGGAAAAGCTCTTGAATTAATTTTTTCTTAGTTTAAGAATATGGTACTTATTAAAATTGCACCATTTGAGTGAGCAACACAGGTAAGAGTAAGAATGTATAACCTATTAGGACAGATTTTGCCTGCTAATTTTTTTTGAAAAGAGAAGTCTTTCCTGGCACTGCATTCTATTTTATGCAGTACATTTGCTAAGAGAATTCAAAAGAAGAGATCAGGCCCATTGTCCTTCATTCCAACAGTATTGAAGGCCCAATTTCGTCTTTTAAGCCTCGTAAGGAGCATACTACATAAAAAGGAATGGACTGCTTGCTATTCAACCATAGCTGGAATAGCAATACCAATCATTATACTGTTATCTATTTGAAAACTGTGGATTTTACTTGGAGATGGTATTTATTGAAGCCTGCAAGAAATCCGTTTTCTATCTACCTGGCAAGTGCAATTTGAAATGGAAAATTCAAGCTCAGAAATCCAGTTGAAATTTGACCTTCTCTATATTGCCATGGATTTTGGTATGATGATATATGCAGGGTTCAGGGTGGGGGAGTTCACTGGCTTTCAATCCTGTGCTATGTTTGTCTCCTGCTGTACAATAGGGCAATCTAAGAGAAACCTTATCCAGCTTTATTAAAATGGGGAGAGCGTTAGATACTGGGGCTCATGCACTTAAAATGCTCTTCGAAGCATCATGGAAATTTTGCAAAAGACTTTTTATGTAGCAACAATTCTATTGATAGAGTCAATGAGAGTTTTGTCTGTGTAAGAATTGAAGGATGGGACCCCAAGTCACATGCTTTCAAAATTATTCTCCCTTTGTTGGATATCACAAAGGATATTTTCCCATGAAAACAAGATCTTTTGTTTCTTATGAATTCATTCTAATTGTGGAGCTGGCTGATACGGTTACTGCATGTTCTTCTCTTGCACTGGCAGGTGGCCTGGGAGATCTGTTGAAATGGGCTCGATCTTCTATTAAGGCTCTGCCGGGTCTTAATGTCATTCACTTCTCATTTAAAACTATAGTCGTTGGTGTTCGTTTCTGAAGGAGATAACAGGGAGGTCACAGAGACTGATTTGTTTCAATTTGGCTTTAAAAGGTAACAGACAAGATGCCCTTCTGGTTTCCTTATCTTTTTACAAATATGTATGCCTAACAAAGCCACATAGAATGTATAGACAGGTAGCTATAGCATCGGTTTTGAAAAGAGCGCATTTTAATACTTCTTTGCATGTGCTAGGTTCTGTGTAGAAAATAAAGCACAAACACTTTGTGGAGTCCACAATTAGGCTAGTCACTGTGCTTTGTGAAAACGTTTAACAGCAACTTGACAAACATTTGTGTAAATTATCTATAGAAATTCTTTACTAAATACAGAAGATCAAGACAGATAGGGCCTAGGCTCAGCCCTAAAAAAAACTCATGCAGAAAATACTATATCATGGTGTGGTAGTGCTGCAGCAAAAAGATGAATTTAAATGTGCAATAGGAACTCAGGGGAAACAGAATTCAGCATATAAACATGAGAGTCTGTGGTCAAATGTCCATGCTAGATTAAGCTGAGATACAAAGTATATTTTAAAAAATACATCCTTTTAGATTTGTGAAAAGCTTTGGCCAGGTCTTTTGCATTGATAGCTGTAGGAAACTCAGTGGTACAAGAAAAACTGGGAGGGCGCAGGCCATGCTGAGTCACCAGATGGGGGATGGGTATGTGGACTTCTCTTCATAGTAACAGTACTCCATGGACTATGTGCAGAACACACACGCAAGACTGCACGACTTCCAGACTGCTGTGTTTAGCTAAGGAAGTTGGCAGGGGAGGGTCTTGTCCACTTTATATCATTGATTCTGAAGACATCTTTTGTATCTTTTTCTTATTTGTTGCCCACCTAATGTGAGATGTCATTTCATGGATCTTAGAACCTAGACTGGCCAGTCTAGCTCCTCTATGGTGGCTTCCAAGGGACCAAAGGAGAGAAGACATGATGGGAGAATATTATAAGCAGATAACTCATGGTGCCATCTGTGTAACTCGGAAAGACAATTTTGTAAAGTGGGATGTAAGCTATTTGCTTGGGCTGGGAAGGGGAGAGTTTCCTTTACGGGTGGGATAAGGAAGAAAACCCTGATTAACAAGACTAAGCAAAGAAAGGTACTATTTCTGGGCCTAGTAATAAAGGTTACCTGGAGCATAGGAATAAAGGTCACCTGGAGCATAAGATTAAGGGGTATAGGAGCACTTTATTGCCATTAAGCAGATTTTATTGCAAATTATTCAACGATAGGGAGCATCCCTTGTGACACAGGTGAAGGCTGCTGCTCTGAGACCTGATGAATATGGTCTTGCAGAAGAAATAAGGACATACCATCTGAAGGCAGACCATATCCATAGAGGAATAGGAAAGAGACAACCTAAGCGGGGCATGTGATTTAAGTAATGATGGCAATGAAATGGCCACAGAAGAATTATATTCAAAATAAGACTTCTAGCAAAGGCTAGACTGCAGAGAGGAAAAACTATTGCTTTATATTCATCAAGAAACATTGTTGTGAGATAGTCAGTGTCTTTGGATTGCATTAGCTGCTTGTTACGCGGCTTCAACAGATTTCAGAAGGCCCTGGAAGCAAACTAACCTATAAAATATATGAGTCATACTCAGTGATTGGTATGATGAAAGAAGGTTTTCTTTTTCATGTGCTATTCTGAAGTAAGTGTAACAAACTCAAGTGACTTCTTCGTGTAGCTCTGTAGTAGAAAGGGACTCTCACATGAAGGAGGATCTTTAAGCATTCTCCTCCCCTGTTCCAATTCTCTCTCTCAGTATCTCTTTTTTTTATTCTAAGCATCTTTAAGAAAAGCACCCGGAAAAATATTTTAAAAAGCAGTCAGGAAGAAAAGTCTACCTTGAATGTTCCTCGTCAAAGCCGCAGGCGTTTGGTTAGCTAAGGTTTCATAGAAAGAGCTCTTTCTTGCTCAAGTGTCTGAGGATTTCACTCTGGACTATTTCTTTGAAATTTGATGTGTCTTCCATCTGGTGACTCAGCATGGGCTGCGGCCTCTCAGTTTTTCTTGTACCACTGGGTTTCCTACAGCTATCAATGCAAAAGACCTTGCCAAAGCTTTCCACAAATCTGAAAGTATCTATTTCTTAAAATATATGTGCAGTTGTACATAACCCTTATTATGTCACTTGCCTGAGGCAGCAGAGAGCAGATACATTTTCCTAATTCCAGCCATTTGGATTAGTAGCTTTATAAATGGAGTAGCTCCATAAAAGTGCTTCATAAAAGACTGAACTCTATAGACCAAAACAAGGCCCCAAACTTCAATGGGCCAAATCTACCATACTTTCTTATGAAATCCTCATTTATACAAGGAGTGACCCTCAAGGACATAGTTACCATGTATAGAAAGAACAGCAGATCTTTCAGAAATGTGAAACTAGTAGTGTCTGGCATAGAATAGGTCCTTGTTTGAATGGATCTTCTATTGTAAGAATGCTTTTATGACCTACATTCTTGCAAAATGCCCATTACAATACTATAGAAGACAATGCAAAAAATGGTTTGCCTAATTGGTTGATCAACCACCACTGGCTTGAGCTCTCTGTGGTGTGTTGGAGCTGCTTTATACTGGCATTTAAGGTAGACATTTGTTAATTTTCTGAGAATGACTTGATATAGATAGATCATGGGAATGTTTACACTACAAAAATTAGCAAATGCTACAATTCATCTTTTTGTATTTGTTTCAGAGAGCTGCTTGTTAAGCATTCACTGGCATACTGCTGAGTTGCTTTCATTCATGGAAGCCAGTCATTGATGAAAAGGCTACAGAAGCAACACAGATGAATCTCACATACTACTCTGAGTGAGAAAAGTGACATGCAAAATATCCCATACTGTATGTTTCTGTTATATTAAATTTTAGAATTGGCAAAGTAATCTATGGTGAGAAGAAAATCAGCATGGGGTTACTTTTAGAGGAGAGAATTAATTGTGAAGTGACATGAAAAATTTTCTGGGATGATGGAAGTATTCCATATCTTAATGTCAGTGTGGGCTACACAGATGTATGCATTTATCAAAAATTTATCTCATTGTGAGCTTGAAGTCTGTCTAATTTATTATATGCAATTTTTATCGCTGAAGAAAATAATAACTACAACCAAGTACTTAATGCTATTTAGTAAATTTGCTTGTGTAATTGTAAGGGGTAATAACTGAAATTATTTGTATGTTCTAGCTTTGTGCAAGTGACAAAAATATTAAGTAACAAGAGCTGAGTATCTTCTTGCTGGAGAAGAAAGTTCCCAGGTAGATAGCCCAGGGTAGACTGGATACTGGTGAAATAACTTGACTGCAGCACAAACATATGAGGCAGCCTTGTGGAAAGGGAGTAGGGAGATGCTAATATAGAGTATGTAGGAAATGGTTAGATCCCATATGACAAAAGGCAGAAGGAATCATGCATAAGCACAATATCCATAGACTTCTGAACTAATAGCTCTGATTTTGATGCATGTGTATATTGGAATTGAACAATATTCTTAAATGGATGTAGATACTGGAGGCCATATTTCTCACCCTTAGAGTAGGATCTACAGGAAAGCAAAGGGAGGAGCCTAGAGTGACCCAGGTTGTAATGGATTAGAGCTGGAGGCATCCATATGAACTCACTTTTAAACTTACTATATGCACCAACTTTTCTGCTCTCTTAGGTTAGATTGGCTTGAAGCAATGACACCCCAGTAGCAAGAGCATATTTAGCACCAAGATCTTGGTTTATAATAAAATTCTCCAAAAAAATACCAGGAAAAAGAAAGAAAGGAAAAATAAAAGAGCCAATGGTTCATTGTGGATCTGCATTAGGGTATATTTGAGATGAGCCTGGAGCATCTTGCAATGACAAAAATGTAATACAGTGCTAAAAAAAATCCTCTTGATGGGGGGGTATATCAAAGTGAGGAGAAGACAGCTGAAAGAGCTCTGGGTGGGCAAAGCTGGAAACATGTGAGCAACAAAATCAGTCATATTTAATTAGAATCGGGAGTATAAAATTGATGGACCAGTGAGATGGTTCAGTGGTTTAAAGCGCCTGCTTAGGAAAGCTTAGGTAACTGTAGGGACCACGGTTAGCTCACTGGCACCACATGCTGTGCTAGCCCACCTGCAGGATAGGCTGAGCTGGCCAAATAAAAAAAAGTATAAAATAAATATTTATAAGTTTATCTTGATAAAAATAAACACTTTGGATTGATGAAGTTGAAGGGGTCAAAATGAAGTTCAATCCTTTTGTGACTTTGGACTAAAGCAAAAATTGTAAAAGGAATTTCAATGTGCCTTCCCACATTTGCAGGAAAATTATGTCTTCCCCTCCTTCCAAAGAGCTGAGACAGAAATACAGTGTTTACTCTATGCCCATCTAAAAGAATAATGAAGTACAGGTGCAGCAGGAAAAGGCAAATGGCACAACTATTCAAGTGAGCATTCACCCCAGTAAGTTGGTGATCACCAGGCTAAAACTAGGCAAAGACTGCAAAAAGATCCTGGAAATGAAAGCAAAATCTCACCAAGTAGGAAAGGAAAAGGGAAAATATAAGGAAGAAAAGACTGAGAAGAAGCACGAGGACTTGACACAGAGCCCTAGCCCAGCATGTGTGTGAGAACTCCCAGGGCCCACTGGATCTTCATTTGAGAGGGAGCCCAGGTCGAGAATGTGAGTGGAACTTCCTCCATCAGACACGGTTGGTGTGGAACCCTGCAGCACAACTCCCTGCAGAGAGGCTATAGGCAAGACCCACCCAGCTGATCTAGGTGTAGAATATCTTGCCAGAGTGGAATAGCAGGTTCATCGCCAAGGGCTGCAGCAGGAAGAAGTGGAGCACAGCAGGCACACCCAAGTCACACTGACCTACACGAGTTTGAATTCATAGATCCAGATCTGGTGCTAAGGTAAGTACTCTACCAAAGCTCCACACCAACAGCCAGGAGGCAAGGCTACACAAAATGACAAAGAGAAGGAGCCCACCCAGAACAAATGCAGGAGATAATAGCATAGAAGAAATTGGAGATCACACACCTGAAATTTCTGAAATAATAGCATCTGAAGTAAAGAAACAACTGCATAAAGATAGTGGAAATCAGATCAGAAATCATTTCTGAAGTAAAAATAGAAAACTATAGTGAAAGATGTACTAAATTCTTCTAAAGAAGACACTGATAAAAAATAGAGGAGTATAGATAAATAATGGACATCTTGAATGAGCAATATAGGAAAGTAATAGAATACATGAAACAGATTGAGAGTGGTATACAGGAAATTAAAACCTTAATCCCAAGCTATAAAAACCGTTTCAATGAAAGTGAAAATGGGCTTTCAGACCTTGAAAACACTATTGCAGCTAGTGAAAAGCTAAGAAAAGATCTCTTTTGCTTTGTGTTTTTAAACTTTATTTATTACTTTTAATAAGAAATAACAATATCATCGTTTCAAAACATGTTAGTACATTTGCAATAATTGACACATTACATATTGTTGTCCTCATAATAGTTATACAGAGCACGGGGTGTAGGCATGATAAATTTTTTGATAGATATTGATAAGGAAAGAAAAAGAAAGAAAAAATTTCTTCTCTTTGAACTGTGAGGAAGTAGTTGCATACATAGTCCAATGTTCCTTATTTGCATTGGGTTACCGGTGAAACCGGTAATGTTGGAGGCTGTTGATTTAAGCCTCTTACAGGTCATTATACTAATCTAGCTCTGTGTTTTATGTCTCATAATTAAGCTTTTCCACTCAATGATCAAGGGCAAGTTAAAGGAAGACCTGTATAACAAAACATTCATCTTTTGTATCTTCCAAGGTCAAACTCCCTCAGGATTAACTTTGGAACCATGTACAGTGCTTTGTAGAACTGTTGTCAGTGTCAGCCATCAGGGATGAGTCACGGCCATTGCTTGGCCAGTTTGCTTTCTGTGAAAGCCTGAGAGAATATTTTTTCTCTAGGTGACTCTCCTTAGACACGCTATACTTCATTTATCCCTTTCCTCTGAGGTCCCGTAATCTAATTGACCAGAAAATTTGGGACACCACTGAGTTATGGGATGTTACAGCACAGGTTCTTTGTCCTGAGTCCTCACTGACTTTGAAGGACTAGAGTCAAAATGTTTGTTATGTTCGTAGCCTTTCCTTTTCTCCAATTTTTGGTTGTTAACTTACATTCTCCACCCTCCAGCAGAGAAGCTTTGTGATACTATTACCCTATAACATAGGTAATTGATCTTAACATCACCGTCTTTCTGAATATCAAACATCTTAGACTTAGCTTGAAATTGGTATTGTCCATAAATCATTGATATTCTAATAAATCTCTATAGAATGTGATAAAAGCAGTTACACATTTTTACACAGATATTTAGAAATCCAAGGATGTACAAAATTATAGCCTGTGAAACCTATGGCATTTTGCCTAGTCTCTTACTCGTAATCAACACCTTCTTTCTGTTGTTAGTCAACCATTTACTTGAGAGAGAGTATAGCAGTAACTGAGTATACATTAGAAGCAGTACACATCCAAAAGACCAGAATGACAGGCATTCCAATCATATTTTTAGCATTACACATTGATATCATTAATGTGAAAAAATTTTTGAAGGTTCTTAGGACCAATATTTGATTCATCCTGTGCACATAAGTGCATGTTTTTGTTCGTGCTATATTTCCTCTCTTTTCTACTTCCAGTTACTTTGTTATTTAATCCATAAGTCTTTGATTGCCATTCAGCTGTGTTATGCCCTTCCATTTTTATTTCTACTTTAGAGTTCTTACACTAGGGAGACTATATCATATTTACACAAGTAGGTCTGGTTTATTTCACTTATGAGTATATGTTCAATGTACATCCATTTATATATGAAGTCTTCCAGTTTTTCATTCTTTATAGCTGAGTAATATTCCATTGTATAAAAATACCACATCATTTTCAACCATTCTTCAAAAGATGGGCATTTTGGTTGTTTCCAAGATTCGGCTATTACAAATTGGGTTGCTATAAACATAGGTACACAGATAACGCTGTGGTATGATGTCTTCAGTTCTTCTGGGAAAATTCCCAGTTGGAGGATAGCTGGATTTCATGAGACTTCCAGTTCTAGTTTTTAAGAATCCTCCACACCACTTTCCATAATGGTTGCAACAGTCTGCATTCCCACTAGTAGTGGAGGAGGGTTCCTTTTTCCCCACAGCCTCTCCAACATTTAAGAAAAGATCTCTTAAAAGCAACTATGATGCAAGAAAAATTAGTTCAACATCTGCAAGGCGATGCAAAGTTGAACAACATAAGACTAATAGACATCAGTAAGAAAGAAGGAGTCAGTACAAATGATACAGAAAAAATATTGGCAGAAGCAATAGCAGAAAACTTCCCCAATGTGGGGAAACAATCTGATGTTCAGTAACCAAAGCATATAGAACTCCAAATAACGTTGACCCAATGAAAACCACTCCTAGATATATTATAATCAAGATCCCAGAAATTCACCACAGGAACAGTATAATAAAAGCTGCTAGAGAAAAGAAATAGATCACATTTAAGGTAAAACCCATCAGAATAATAGTAGATTTCTCTTCACAAACCATGAAGTCAAGAAGACCATGGAGCAAAGTATTACAAATCTTGCAATAAAAACAAATTCTAATCCAGACTGGTATACCCTGCAAAACTCTCTTTCAAATATAATGGAGAAGCGAAATACTTCCATGACAAATAAAAACTAAAGAATTTCAGGATAACAAAACCAACCCTGCACAGACTACTAAAAGATATTCTAGGGAGGGATCAAGATGACCACAGCTCTATGAAGGAAAATGGAAAGAACCCACCAAATAGGGCAATCAATTAAACATAAAAGAAAGAGGCATAAAAAATTCAGTCTTTCAATTATTCTTTTGTATACAGCAACAATGTATGTCCATCAGCATATTCTACAAATGAACTTCTCCTGCAGCCTATGGGTCATGATTCTGTCCGGGTCTATAGGGTGGATGTTATGGTTTATGTCTAGTTGTCCCCACAAAGCCTCATGTAGTCATTGGGCGGGAACTTCTAGAGTTTGAGACTTGATCCATGATCCCTGGGATTATGGGTTTCAGCACTTGTGGGATTATGGGTGTAGCCTAAGGCAAAGGCTAAGGCGGAGAGCCTGAATGTAATATAAAGAGAGACAGAGAGACAGACTCGAGCTGTTGCTCTCTGCTGCCCTGTTTGGTTGGCTACTTCTGCCACCATTTTGTTGCTGTTCCGCCATCATGAACTGGATACTCTCTTCTCTGTTCTACTCAGCCTTGGGCCAGCCAAATATGGACTGAAACCTCCACAAACTGTGAGCTAAATAAACCTTTTCTTCCTTCATCTTGAGTGTCTTGTATTTGTCCCAGCAACGATTAAAAAGTAACTAAGACAGTGGATATCAAGGAAATAGCAATAGCTCAGTCCCACAAGTGACACCTGCCCACTAGAGAGCATCATGGACACTGTTCATGTCCACGACATACTAGAACTTTGGGTGATATCCTATCCCCAAACTGTTAGAAGCACTGATCATATATTTGCCATCCCAGTCTTTATGTTCTGTTTTGTTCTTAGTGATTCTTTACTACCCTGAAAGCTCTTTCTTAGTTTATATATATATATATATATATATATATATATATATATATATATATATATATTAACATACTCAAATACTATGTGAGTACTCTGAATTGATCACAGATTCATACATATGATACACAATATTCTGGCCTCTCTGTTGAACTCACAATTTCATTTGAATTTTGGAATATTGTTTTGAAATACTTAATTTTTAATTAATATTTTATTAACTTTCTTAATATTGTTTAATCCTAATTTTTGTTTTGATTTATACTGTATTTTTGACTTTCAATCAACTTATGAGACATGGTATGATATTTTCTCCTAGTATACTTTCAAAAGCATATTTCCAATTTCCACTGACTTTATATTACATGTTCCTTGTCTTTGCACACACACACACACACCCCACACATACATACGAAAATATGTATGTAACCTGAGATAAGATTGATACTGTTTTATAGAAATGTACAATGACTTTTTAAATGGGACCATTTTACATAGTCATGCATAACTATCATTTTGAGAACTCTTTATTCTTTATCAAGGACCATACCACATTTTCTGACTTCTGGAATGTGGTCTTTGTTATTTTCTATATGCTACATCTGGAGGTATTATAATATTTTGAGTTTGTATAACTGGAAAGTACTTTACTTTTATTTCTCAAAGGTGTTTTTGGGAAGTATAAAATTCAAGGAGGAAAAATATTTTTTTCTTTCAGACCTTTGAATTAATTAGTGTAGTTTCATACCCACTCGCTCTTCTTTTTTTCTAATGTGGAATAAAATGCTATTGAAATTTGTACTTCCACAGATAATATTTTCTATGTATATGCTTTAATGATTTTTTTCTTTACAATTAGTTGTGGACAATTTCATTTTTGAGCATCTTGATATCATTTTATTCAAGTTTTTTGTGCAGAAATTTCATTTTTCTTGGAAATGTGCTATAATTTCAACTAAATTCACAAAACTTTAAATATTTAAATATTTATTGCCTACCCCTTTCTACTTTGAGAATTCTAATTATATGAATAAAAGTTTCTTGATTTTGGCACAGTATGACCTATTACATGACTGATCTGTAAATTCTTCATTTTTATTTTAGACAGGTTTTATTGCTATTTTCATTTGAATTTGTAAATAATTTATTTACAATGTGCAATCTAATATTAATC
The DNA here is from genome assembly GCA_004027025.1 of Myocastor coypus. Classification (NCBI taxonomy): domain Eukaryota; kingdom Metazoa; phylum Chordata; class Mammalia; order Rodentia; family Myocastoridae; genus Myocastor; species Myocastor coypus. The sequence continues at coordinate 25,624 of PVJA010005119.1, read as the reverse complement.
TCATGCTACGTATTCACTTCAGAACGTTTCTCTAAAATTCAGTTTTTCTACATTTTATATTATTCACATTTCAATATTTGTCTACAATTTTTTTTTATTTTTTTTATTTTTTGTATTTTAGGGAAAGGTCTACAGGGTGTTTATGGTTTCACTACCAAATCGGACTCATAATGATCTGCCTGTTTACTGCCTCCCAAGAGCTGGGATTACAGGCACGCGCCACCACGCCCAGTCTCCATTGCCGTCTCAGCTCATCTCGGAGGCGGGATTGGCACGGCAGTCCCGGGATCAGACCCCAGGACCCTGCACCTGCTTCCAGGTGCTTTAATCCGCGGAGCTATTTGGCTGGCCCTTACAATTTTCAATATGCTATAGAACTATTGATTTTTAACAAAGTTAAAGAGAAAAAAGGGAAGATGCAGGAATAAAGAACTCATCTGTGCAACTTCTAATTAAAAACTGCTAAAATGAAAAATAAATAAATAAGTGCTTTGGTAAAAAATAAATGAGACAATAGATAAAATTTTCTTTCCTAAGTGTGTGGCACACATAACTTCCTTCTAAATAGTATAATATGGAAAATAAGTGGGAAAGTAAGTTTATACTGACAAAAATCTGACAAATGCTATCTTCCTTAGGTGATTAATAGTATATTAATAAATCAACAATTAATTGATCATGTTAGTAAGTATCCTTGATGAGATGTGACTAGAATGACAAACAATATCTCAGCCAGACACTCAAGGTCAACATAAATCAATCATATTTGATAACACTCTATTTTCCCTAAAATAAGACCCAATCAGAAAATAAGCCCTCGCATTATTTTTTTTCTTACAGATGCTCATAATATTAGCTCTGTCCCCCAAATAAGAACCAGTTCAGATCACCAACTAGATAGGTGCATCTAATATGTCTGCTGCGACATATGATATTGAATATTCATATATTGAATTACAAATTATACCAAATAATGTTGGTATAATTCAAAATAAATATTACTGTCTTCAATACTTAAATAAATTATAATTATTTGTAAATAATATGAGTACCTTTGGGAGGGAGGTAAAGAAATGAATTGGACATTTATTGCCCAGTGACCAGAGTACAGACACAGTGCATAAATATGTGCACACTTAGTAATACACAAATGTGGTGTCTAATACAAATTGTCAGAGTTCAATATGTTCTGTGTTGTAATGGACATACTTCATGTACTCATACAAAATAAAGAACCGCTTTCTGTATTTAAAAAAAGTCTTTTTGAATTTATTTATTTATTTATTTATTTATTTATTTATTTATTTGGTACAGGGTCTTGCTATGCAGCTCAGACTCATTGTGATTTTCCTAAGTCTGCCTTCCCAGTGCTGGGATTCCCGACATATGCCACCATGCCTTGGTTTGTGCAGTCACCATGGTTTTGTGGCATTTTGTACCAGGGATGGAGCCTGAGTCTTTGTGCTTACCATGCAGGTGTTTAGACCACTGAGCTCTCTTCCCAGTCCTGTTTTTTTGAATTTTGGTTCTTTCAATTTATGTCGCTTTTGTGTAGACCATAATTCTTAACTGTCATCATTTTTGCTGTCATTCCTGTCTCATAAGTCTTCAATTAGCACTTGATTTAATAGAAACTTTGTGAAGTCCAGCCTGCAAGAGGTCATGACTCGGGTGAAGAATTCCTGGGATAAAATCACTGACAGCTGTGTTGCCAATGCACCTAGAGCTCTATGGACAAGAAGTGCTCATTTAAGGGGAGCCTGTTGTTGGATGTGAGACACTGGGGCCAATAGTTTCACAGGAAATGAAGTTGCAAGAAATTCAGGGTTTATAGAATTATGATGATATTCCTGGGGGAGAGGACATGAGTATATTTGAAATAATGAAGATTTTGTGCATGAAGAAATGTAGGTTTATGAATAAGTATAGGTTATTGTACTTGAAAAAGTCTCTGAAAATAAGCCCTGTTGCATTTTTTGGAGGAAAAATTAATACAAGACTTGGTCTCGCTTTCAGAGAAATAAAATATATATCTTTGAAATAATAAAAAAATACTGTAAATCTGAAATAGTTGTAAAAATAACATATGAAAAATTCAAGAGTCCCCCGAGGTGGGATGCTGGCAGCCAGTAGCCCTGGGAGGGTGGAGAGGCAAAAGGTCAGTTTGTGGGAATTTGTACTACCTGATGCTGTGTCTGCAGACAAGAATGGCCAGAACCATCCCAGGTTCCCTTTGGGGGGATTTTGAAAGTTCTCCTCTCCCATAACCATGTTCTTTTAGAGAATTTGTTGGCATAGAGTGGGCTGGACTAGAGTCCACACAAAGACCACATTAAGGCTGGAAGGCCCAGCAGACAACCAAGGCTAACTGAGGCTGAGATTAGTCTAAGCTTTGGCAGCTGAGTGGGAGGAATGGCTCACAGGCACGGACAAGCTTATCCTTGTTCCTAGGAAACAGCCTGTGACAACCCTCCTTTCCCTCCATTTTCTTGAGCCTTGTAAGGATACAGTTCAGATTATCCCTGAGGCGCTACTTTGAGCTTTTAATTATTTCTCCCCATGTGATATGAACTGGCAATTTCAGCTGATAAAGTCCCCCAACAATAGAACTGACAAAACATCTCAATTCTGTGGCCTCTCATGAAGCTGTGAGTAACCCTAAGTTAAATTTGAATATCCAAACAACAGCTGATGGCACCAATGACTTAGGAAAGTCCTGAATGAACAAGTATCTGTACATAAATTCTACAGGGAGTCAAGAGCATAAGTTGCTCTGCTCATGACTTGTGTACTTTGGTTAAGACTGACTGAATTGGTTTTTTTTTTTTTACCCAGAAAGAAAGCTAACCAGCCTCAATGTACTCAGTATGCCTCAAAGTAGCCATACAAAATCCAAGGGGTACTCACATTCTGTGGTGCTGGTCACAAATGGCTATTAGCCAATATATTTGAGAGTGACATAGACTGTTCGATTTTTCCAATTTTCCTTTTGAATTTTAAAATTAGAACTCTGATTTTTCATAGTCGAAAGATGGAATATTGGTTGGCAGTTAATATAGGTCAAGAGTTTTATCACTTTTTCATGTTAGTTTTTGGGAAACTACTGCTGAATTATGTGCAGGGCCTGAGCTGGCCCAACCTAAAACTAGAATAACTAGGATGAAATGAAACATTAACAGAGGACATTAGTACATTTTTTCTTGTCCAACAGGGAATTTCCTCAGAAATAATAACTGGAGAAAGAGATCTCAGAAACAAGCTTTCTCTTTGACTATTTGCCTACCCCTTCATGTTAGGCAGATATCATTGATAAAATTTCATTCCTAACTGACTTTGCTCCAGGCTTTTGTGTATGCACAAGTAAGCCCAGGGAGGAGCTGATAAGGCATGCCTGGCTCTGCACCTATTGATTGAAGATTGGGATTTACTGCTGCCTGGAAAGCTCTGCCCAATTTCCGCTTCTGCAGCATACTCAGCCGAGGGAATGACAAATACCCCTGTGCCAATGGGAATGTCACTTTGGAGAGTGGCTTGAATGATGGTAAAAGACAAACACAAATTCCTAAAAAACTTGGATTGGCTTTCTTGTCAATGCTTCTGAAATGGGAGAAGGGAAACTATTGCTAGAAATCCGTGAGTGTCCCTGATGCGACGTTATATAACAACGACTGCTGTGCAGAGGTGCCTTGTACTGTCTCTGGAGAACGCGGAGCAGTCTTTCTGAGTAACCTGCTTTTAGAAACTGTGCTCCTATTTTTATTCCAAGTAAAACCAAAGCAGACAGTGAGGAGAATTTGAAAAGTTTCAGAGAAAGTTTACAACGCCAGAAGAGATTATAAGGCTGTGTTTGACTAGTTTATCCTCACTAGTAGACAGAGATGATTTCATGTAGGCTATGAGAACTGCCTATTCTGAGAGGAGACTTGATTATTTGTTATCCCTATTGATGGGGTCAACATTATCTTCAGCATAGCAAATGGTTTATGTGAATAACAAAGCCTAAGATACTTCAGTACATGATACTATGGCATGCGCTCCATTTAATATGTAGAAAGATTTCACAGCAATCGTGGAACACAATAAGTGCTCCATACATGGTTGCTATGGCAGCTGACACTGTTGCCCTCCTGGCTCATGTTCCTTGGCATAGCTCTGAGTCTGGCTACAGCTACCTCTCAACTTTAGATCATCTCAACAAGTCTTTCTTTTTTTAATTTTAGGGAAGTGTCTATAGGGTGTTGAGAGTCTCACTATTAGATTGGACTCTGAGTGATCCATCCACTTACAGCCTCCCAAGAACTGGGATTACAGACACACACCACTATGCTCAGCTTCAATTGCCATCTCAGCATGACCTGAGAGTGGGTCTGGCATGGCACATCCTGGGGATCGAACCCTGAGCCCTTGCATCTGCTTGCAGGCTCTTTAATCTGCTGAGCTATTTGGCTGGCCTTCAACAAGTTTCCATCTAGTATCCTGAACTTCCTTGGTTTCTCTTCAAAGGTATTTCATCAGTGTCTGTGGAGCTTATATATTGGCTGGACACCTTATGAATATGACAAGTTTGAAAGGCCTCTGTACTGTGTCTGAACCAATAGAAATGAAAGTTGATGGATAGGCACACCAGCTTCCATGTCCTCAGGAGGGTCAATTTTGAGGTGTATTTTACAAGTTTCCTCAAAAGATCCCCAGTAGAACTGAGCTCCACTTGTCCATAAGGGAAACCCACTGACTAAAATACTCTTTTTTTTTTTCTTTTTCATTTTTGGTCTTTTTGTGACAGGGCTTTACTGTGCAACTCAGGCTAACCTTGAGCTTACTTTGCAACCTAGGCTGGCCTTGAACTCACAATGAACAACGATCCTCCTGTGTCAGCTTCCCATGTGCTGGGGTTGCAGACATGGGCCATCACAACCAGCTAGCCCCCACCTCTCCACTCTCTCAATTGTGCTTCCTGGGATTACCTCCCATATAAACAAGCCCAACCTAAATAGTTTCTCAGAGCGTATGTTTTGGGAAACCAGAGCTAAAAAAGTATTGTTTACATTAACCGCTGCTGAGTATGGGCCTCTGGGCCATAAAAAGTCGTATAACAAAAATTCATTATTTATGGCTGTACTGCAATTTATCAAGTGAAGATAAATAGATACATGTTGGGTTTTAGATTTAAAGAAAAGGACCACAAATTATTGAAATAATAAGAAACAGGCTTCTGGGATAGTGACTATAGCTAGAAATATAAAAAAAAACCTAATATGTACTAAAATGTAGGCAGAAGTAGTAGCTACATGATAACATGTACAGCAACTCTTGTGCTCATAGGCCACAAGCCTTGCCATGTGCCAGCTTGAACAGTAAAACATGCAGTAAGCATGAACAGTGTCCTATACTACCACTGAATGAGGACAAAAGCTGTTCAATGCTTTTAGTTCAATAGAAATTCATTCCTCTAAAGCAAAATGCCACCCTAAACATTTTTTACTTGCAAAACAATCTTCAAGCTATAGAGCAATTTATTTCACATGACATTTACAGAAAATCAACACAAGTAGCTTTTATCATGTGTGAATCCACAAAGCATGTTTCCTCGCTATGGTTATGCATTGAAATCTCATGAGGTCTTTTGTGGTGCTGCCCCTGGGAGAGAGCCTTTAGAGATGATTGTTTCCGTTCACACGGGTATCCTTTTTTCAATAGAAAATTTATATTATTCCCTACTGGGGGACTACTGCTTTCTTCATTCCCAGACCCACAAAGACAGTCATTGATAAGCATTGCTATAGTCTGTCTTAATGCTTTCATTGTTGACAACATTTCCTATGGCTATTTACATGAAACAAACACAAAAATTCAAAAGGGAAATTGAAAAAAAGGAAAACTGAAGTGGATTGGAGATGTATTAACAGAATGTAATTTACCTGAGACAGAAATCATTTAAATATGGAAACATGCATGAGTTCATTGAACATAATCATGAGAGAAGCCAGTGAAATTTGGTGATGGCATTGTCACCTAAACTTGGCACATCCTTATTCCAAAGAAACTTTCCCCTTTTCTTCAACAGAGAGAGAGAGTTTCATAATGTCCACCAAGCCTAAGGGAAGCATTCACCTCCCATCCTGGACTGCTGAAATTTCTAATTGAAGGCTAGTGATCACTTTCTATTGGCTTGAAGCCAGGACACTGTATTTTAAGGCCTTATGGTTTAGAGCAAGGACATAATGGCCAAAGTGAAGCCAAATTAAAATAGAAGACTAGGGTAAGCCTTCAGGTGGACAAAGTGGTACTGGAAGGATATAGAATGCTTGTTGGTGAATGTAAGGGAACACAGGATTTGGTGCTGGTGGAAATAATTTGTCTACTGTCGGCAAGACATTTAGATAGTGGTCAACTCAAGTTACAGGAAATAAAAGTTCTTGATAACCACAGTGGTCTTCTCAGGAGGATGAGAATCATTAAATCGGTACTTCTTTATTCTTTATTGTGGTCAGTTCACGTAAAAAATTCTTCATATCAAACAGAGGCTTATTTTCTTTGTGCGCTCAACCTCTTTTTGGTCTGGTAAAAGCTATGGACCTCCTAAGAGAATTATAATTTCCTAATGCATAAAATAAAATACAGACTCTACCCTGTAAGATAAATGTAAATGTCATATACTGTATATATGTACTAAAAAATAAACAGCCTGGAATAAAGCACAATGGTACAGAGCCTGCCTGGTAAGCTCAAGGTCCTCAGTTCATTTCCTGGCACAAATAAATAAACAAATAAATAAATAAGCAAGCAAATGCATTTTAAAAACTGTCAATGGTAGGTAACGATTTTGAAATTTATCCAATGTTTCAAGTATCAAATATGTGAAAAGCAATATACGTGCTTCTTAGTGCATTAATATCTAGGTCTGGCAGTGCAGATTAATAGTCAATTTTAAAGTGGTAATGAACAAAGACGATATTTGGTTTAGCATCAACAACTATAATACGAGGTGAAGATATCTGCTACTTCTTTTGGTGGCCAGGGTCTCAGATACCATGCCAATAATGCTGGAGTTTGTTGTCTTGATGCATAAAAAAAGCAAATATTAAATTTTAGTTAAAAGTCAGTAAAAAATAAAGTGAATATTTTTTCCAAGTTTATGGAATCCCCTGAGCTTTTAGCTCCAGGTTAAAAATGCTTGCATAAAATACAAGCCTCTAGTCTTCTGGTTAAATTTGGAAGCAGATTCCTCTGCATAACAGAGTAAGCTGTTGGGGCAAGAGGGGTTCAGTCTGGAAGGGTCAAGAATAGGTGGGAGTAAAAACTGTGGGCAAGGGAACCAAGGTACACTTTGAAGGCAGTGACAATTGCTCTGATTTAGATGCTGTCAGTTTCTCTGTTTGCCCCTGACCTCTTCAGTAAAATCCAGTAGGTTCCAGAATATGCTACAGAAGCAGATCCTGTTGCCTTTGAACAATAATCAGATTTGTACACTTAAAAGATGAAACCCACTGATCACCAAGACAGAAGCAGTACCCCTAAAAAATTGAAGGTCCCCACTGGGTCCTTAATATGCTGGGGGTGAGTGGTTGGGCTTTTGCTACGTTTGGACGATTGGGTTTGGGCTGACCTCAACCTCTAAGGAACAAAGAGTCTACAATGGTATATAGTAATACTTGGCTTTATAAGGCACAGATAGAGTTACAGGAGGAGTCCAGCCAACTCAGAGCCCTGTGAGATGCAGTGCCCTCTCTTCCTTCTTAGCTAACATCTAAAGTTTGGAGGGATCTATTCTGTAGTGGAGGTTGGAGGTGCAAACTAGGATTCTAACTAACTGAGAGGCATCATCTAGCTTGCTGTGAACTCACACAGAAGTTACTGCCATTTGCTTATGTGTGACCATGTCTCAGATGCACATGGATACAAGAAAGTTGGATTCCGTAAGCAGGGTCGAGAGTGAGGTAGTTGTGAGGTGCAGGAGCTCAGAACTTAAACGGGCTCAAACTGACTTTCCTCTGTACCTGCCCTTAGCTACAATGCTTATGTCTGCAAGGAACAATTCTTTTTTTGTGGGAAAAAAGGGAAATAACTATACCTACTCACAGGGCTTTGTGATGATTAAACCCAAAGACATGTGTACAGCCTTTTAGTATGGTTTGTGTGCACAGTAAGTATTCAATAATGTAGCTTTCGCTGTTGTTGCCATCATTAGTATTTTAAACTTCCCCTCATACCAGAGTTCATTCTAGTTTTCTTTTAGTTTTAGTAAAAAGATCAGAAAATCTTTCAAGAAAAAAATTGAAGTGCATACCAAATACCTTCTCTCTATTTCACTCTCTGATCATGGACATCCTCACCATTTCTCTTCTGCATCCCAATATATATTTTTTGGAAATGACCAGCAATATTTTTCTGTAGAAGAATGGAAAGCTCTTTAAGGAAGTACCCTCATCCTTTGGGCCCACCTTCTAGTGCTATAAACATGTGTGTGTGTGTGTGTGTGTGTGTGTGTGTGTGTGTGCGCGCACAAGCATGTGTGTGTGGATGTGTACACACACACGGGCAGGCACATAAAATACACATATGCCCACAACACACATGTACACATATACACGTGGGATGCTCTGCCCTGCCTCCTCCCCTCTTTCTCCTCTTTGCCTCTTTTTCTCTCCTCCTGCAGAAAAAGAAACAAACCCAGGCCTCCTGCCTGGAACTGCAGAACATTACCATCAAGCTGGTCCATTAAATATAATTTGAAAGTCAATTTTATTCCAGAGTGGTAAGTAGTATGCGTGCTTATGTCTTCATCTACCTTAATTAGGAAAAGCAATTTGCTGCACATTTCTTAAAGGGAGGAGAGAGAGAGAGAGAGAGAGAGAGAGAGAGAGAGAGAGAGAGAAAGCTGTGATGACACAAAGATGTGAGGCCACTTCCCACATCTAAATTATAGCTAGTCTAAAAACAATCCAGCCTTACAACTCACATGTTGTCTAAGCAACTTGCACAATTGCCTATCATTATGGAAACAGGGGGCATCTCCTGAAAAATAGTACCTCCTCATTTTGTTTCTTGAGCCCAGAATAGAAAACTGTGTGTGTCCATCCAGTCATAGCTTCTGTGACTCTGCATCATTAATTAGCTCAAGACCATTTTCCCCTATCTTCTCTTGCCAAAATGTCTGCAGTGGCTGAGGAACTAGGGTCCTGTTGAATGGATGTCTCTGCTTTGTCTCTTTTAAGACCAGACTGGTTTAACTCTTGACAGGTGCCTCTGGCTTATGTTCATCAGATACATAGGAATGATGTCAGTGGCCACTTAGCTGGCATACTGGTGGCCATGAAGGCTGGGGTTGGCAAGGACAAACTGGTCAGATGTCTATGCTTGAGAAACTAAGGGTCCTCCCTTGGGATCATAAACCCAAATCTGAGCCAAAGAAGCCTAAGGAGTATGCACTGGTAAGAGAGCCTTGGACTTTAGAAATGAGGTGGGCTTGGAAGTGTAGGTCCCATGCTCATTTGCACTCTAAACTGAACCCTGTGTGGCCTCTGAACTCAAGTCTAGGTCTTGGTGAGAGATGACATATCATTTTTCCTCTCTGTCCAATATTCCATTTGCCATGCAGCATCCAGATAACCATTTTCAAATCATAAATCAGATTATTCCTCTGCTTAAAAACCTTCTATGACTTTCCACTCCACTTAGCAGTAAATGAAACTCCCCTTTGAACAGCCTGCAGGACTGGACTTCATCTAGGCCCCTGCGACCTGCTTCTCTCTCTGTTCACCTTGTACTTCCCTCCTCTTTGCTGGGGATTTGCTTCTCATTCTTTACCAAAGCAATTTTCACCTTACTGCCTCTGCATCTGCTCTCCTGTCCTAAATACAAAGCCAAGTAGAAGAGCTTCTCATCTTCCAGATCTCAATGTGGGCATTTTTGCCATCTTTAAGTTCTTTTCTGAGTTATCTGTCTCAAGCGACTGTCTTGCCCATGTGCCATAACTCTTCCATGTCAAACTTTTCATCTTACTACTAGCCTTTACTACAGGCCAACATGGCCTTGTTTGCTTACTAATCTTTGTTTGTCGCTTTCCTCCTGAGAACAGGCTGTGTCTCACTTTAGCTTCCTATGTAGATAAAGAGCCTGGAACAAGGGATTGTGCAACATTTTATGTTGAAATACAGAACACTCCTAAGTGTTACGGAAGTAAAGGAATTTGACAGAAGAGTCAGAGCTTGCACAAATATGGGAGGATGTAAAAGAGTGAGAGTCAAAGAGGCAAAGCCTACAAGGTCAGGGAAATAATCCTAATGACTTCAGCCTGACCTGGATCGAAGTACTATGATGTCTAGGTCTCAAAAGTTCTCTACAAACTTGTGTCCTGTTGGTCTCCACACCTGCTGACAATCACAGCCCTTGGATCTTCCCAACTCTGCCTTGTCAGTGCACTTAGGTTTCTCCCACTGGCAAATTCCAACCTATTATCAGATAGGTAAAATGAGTTAAGACCCATATTTAACTGTTCACTATAGCCATACCAGAATGAGAAACAAGGCTGAAGTGACATGGGATGCTGCCTGGGGTGGTTGTTTTGGGAGGGCCAACTGGAAAAATTAAGGAATATCTACAGACTAGGTAAAGCAACATTTTGGCTGTGTCTATGAATGTGTTTCTGGAAGAGCTCAGTATATGCATCCTAATGGACTATGTGGATGAAATTCTGCCTTCCATATAGGTAGGCATTATTAATCAGTCAGGGATCCAGACAAAACAAAAAACAGAAAAAGGAAAATATACCTATCTGTTAAGATGGGATATACCCTGCCTCTTTTTAAATAAACAGTCTTTCTAGTTCACGCTGCCCTTGAACTCACTATGTAACCCAGGCCGGTATCGGACTTGTAGCTATCCCGCTACTTCAGTCTTCTAAGTACAGAGATTTCAAGTGTGCACCGCCACACTCAGATCATTCTTTCATTTTTGTCTTGGATATCAAGACTGGATTCCCTGGTTTCTGGATTCGAAGATTCACACCAATGGTCCTCTGGTTTGTTGGACCCATCAGATTTCAACTGACAGCTATGTCATCAGTTGCCTTGGTTCTGAGGCCTTTAAACTTGGACTGTGACAATCTACCTGCATCCTAGGGCTTCTGATTTCTAGTTAACCTATTGGGGGACTTCCTTGTCTCCACAGTCATGTGAACCAATCCCCCCCTAATCTCCCCCCCCTCTCTCTTTTTCCCTCCCTCCCTCCCTCCTTCCCTCCCTCCTATGATTTCTGTATCACTGGAAAGCCCTGCCTAATACACTACCTTTCTCTTCATTTCTTTGCTCTAAACATTGGCATAGAGTCTGGCATACATAGATGCTCAATAAATGCTTGCTGAGTGACTGATTCACAAATCCCTGTAAGCAAAGACTAACAGAGTTATATCATTCAATTTGGAAGTCCAAAAGCATATGACGGATACTGCTATGGGGCTCCCTCTAATAGAAGGCTTCTTAAAATTTTAGAGGCATTCTCTCCACTGTTGCACACAGCTGAGCTCTGCCAGCACCTCAAGGTTCCAGGATTTAATGTTCCTGCTCAGTGGAAAGCAATACAACAAATATACTTCTCACTGAGGGGTGATGGATAGATACAGAGAAATGTGAGTGAACTTGTTCATGAACATGTGTGAGACACTACTGGAGCCTCATGGAAGTACTATAGATAGAAGCAGGGATGCAGGAAGCACTTGCTGTCATTTGTATCTAAACTTATCAAGACCACTGCCTTGAGCATGGCATACTTAAATAGTAATATCTGTGAGAAAATGTGGGGTGAGCATAGTACCAAAGGATAGGGCACATTGCTTAAAGTTTATAACCCCCTACAATAGGTTGGCTGCCCATGGGATTCCATTAAATAGTGAGAACTTGTACCAGTTAGAAGGGCAGGAGTTTGTCTGAACAATGTTGTTTCTACATCTATTAATAATGTGACCATGGATGACGGCATGAGTCTAGAGGCCTAGGGCCTGAAAAAAATGAAGTGGTGGAAAGATGCATCAGAATTTAAATCAAACAAGCAAATTGTAGCATAAGTGGTATGAAGGGCACAGTGTTCAAATCCTTCATACCTCTGTTCAGTAAATAGGAGCCTGCTGAAGTCTGCAGATCAACTGATGAGCTAGATGAATGCTGTTCCATGAATTCCATAATGAAAACAGATACTGGTGCCCAAATGATTCAGCTAAAATGTTATAAGCATTGACATTATGTACAGATAGTTTAATCTTCGCTTTGTTTTGAGAAAGGGCTTCACTTTGTAGTTCAGGCTGACCTTGAACTCACTACATAGCCTAGGCTGGCTTTAAACTCATAATAATTCTCTGCTGCTTCAACCTCCAGAGTGTTGGGACTACATGCATGTACCACCATTCCTGACCAACTCTCTGCTTTCATTTAAGTCCTTCTGTACTTTGTAACCTTGAATGTATAATTTCTGTGTCATTCACTTGACATACAGAGACCTTACTGTGCTCCAAGTAATCGTATAAACACTAAGAATGTAGCTGTGAATGAAACAGAGTTATCATTATGTATTTATTCAAAAGAAACAAAGCAGAGATCCACAAAATGATCTATATATGCTTGATAGTAGCAGCTTCACACATAACAGGTGAAAACAACTCAAATATTAGAGCAGTTTCACATTGTTTCAGCAGTACTGGGGATTAAGCCCAAGAGTACTCTATTACTGAGTTACATCCCTCCAGCTCAGTGGTTCTCAACCTTTCTAGTGCCGTGACCCCGCAATACAGTTCCTCATGTTGCGGTGACCCCAAACCAAAAAATAATTTCGGTGGCTACTTCAAAGCTGTAATTTTGCTACAGTTATGATTCAGAATGGCTTTAGGCAACCCCTGTGTTTTGGTTGTTCGACCCTCACTGGGGTCGCGACCCACACAGGATGAGAACCACTGCTCTAGACATTTAAAAATTTTTCCCAGGCTAGGCTCAAGCTGTAATCCTTGTGCCTCAACCTCCAGAATAACTACAATTAGAGGGTGTGCTACTATCCCAGGTTATACTGGCTTTTTCCTTCTCTGTATCACTCTCCCTGTTTCTGAAGTCCTGCTTCATAGGGTCATCTATGTTCTGAATCAAATATTTGCCATGGAGCCCTGTCTCAAATTCTGTTTTCAGGAAACCCACACTGAAAAGTAAATTTAGATGGTAGAAAAAAGATGAACGAAGTAGAATTGATAAATGTGAGTGATATGATCAGCATGATCAGAAAGTATTTTGGTGAAATGGGGATGTCTTAGTAGAAGCCTGAATTGAACAAAAGAATGAGATTCACATCTAGTTACAGAGGGAGCACCTGGGGCCAAAGAAACAGTAAGATGAAATATGGAACATTCGAGAAATGGTAAAGATTTCACTGTAGCTGTAAGTCAGTGAGTAAATGGGTCAATCTCAAAAGTCATAAAAAGAATGAGCTTTAAACAACCCAGTTTTGAATACAGGACAAAAATTCTTGCATGTGGGTCTCTTTGTTCCTGTAGCTCCAAAGGCTTTAAAGGTAAACAGGGTGGGCCTGGCAGGATGGCTCAGTGGTCTGAAGTGCCTTCTTAGGAAAGCTTAGGTGGCTGCAGGGACCGGAGTTCAATCCCTGGCACCACATGTTGCACCAGCCCTGCCCTGAGGGCAGGCTGAGCCAGCCATAAAAAATAAATAAATAAACAAATAAAGGTTAAACAGGGTTTAGAAAGGAAGGGTCCATCCTATCATTTCCAAATCAATAAATACAGAGCTGTGCCCAGGAACTCCTTAGTCAGTGCTTTGTCCACCTCTGTTTAGAGACCTAGTCATGATCATAAGACTTGTAGCCAACCATTTCTTCAGACTTAAGTCACAGGTTGACTTCTTTTTTTAGCACTTTTACTAAATCACTGCCTCAAGTGATACAAATCTCCCTGGAAATACAAACATGAATATAGATGATGAATGCAGAAGTCACTTGAATGGTACTGAGCTTAGACTCTACAAGGATGGCCTCCCCAAGCATTCAGGCTCGTCTTTATCACATTTAGTTCTTCCAAACCCATGGCCACCACTTGCTTTGAGTTCAAGTTCATGTACTTCACTAGCATGGACAAAGTCTGGGTGTAGAGGGGCATCCCTGTAATCCCAGCAATAGAGAAGCTGAAAACAGGAGGCTCACTATGAGTCTGAGCTGCATAGTAAGACTTGTACCAAACACATCAGCAAAAATCAGTTTCAGTGGGTTGGTCAAGATGAAAGCTTCATTAGAAGGCTCAAGAAAGAAGGAAGAAAAATAAGAGAAATTAAAAACAGCAGTTTGGCTGTAGAGGAGAGCAGATAAACAAAGCCAAGCCTGGAGGGAGAGATGGATAAAAGAGATTTTGGTGTTCTGGTTAGACTCATGATATTAGAGGTTTTCATGCTGGTGGGGATTCTTGAGCAGGCTGAGCTAACTTCATGAGGCAGGAGGGAGAAAGAGATAAATCTTGAATAGGTTGGGGCAGATGAGATCCAGAGCATAGATTGCTTTAGCTTTAGCAAAGAGCACAGACAATTTTTCTACTGTGACAGGAGGGTATATGGAGTACTTAGTCACAGAGGTGACATAGCTAGGTCACTTCACAGGGTTGGAGAAGTCCCCTTATGAGTACTTCTGTTTTCTCATTGAAGTAAGTAAGGCAATCAGCTGAAACTGAAGACAGGAAGGGGAATACCATGGATTTGAAGAGGGAAGAAAAAGAGGAAGAATTTGTTTTGAAGACTGAAAGCTTAGACTGAGAGAAAAGTACAATAGGTCTCTAGCAGTGTTATAGGCCTACTTGCTGCTTGCAGTCAGGAGTTTCTTTTTTTGTCTTTTTCGTTGAGACAGGGTCTCACTATGCAGTTCAGGCTGGCCTTGAGCTCACTTTTGTAGCCCAGGCTGGTCTTGAACTCACACTGATCCTCCTGCCTCAGCCTCCTGAGTGCTGGGATTACAGGCGTGCGCCACCACGCCTGGCTTGTGGTCAGGAGTTGCAAGTGAGACCAATTCTCACAGAGCTACCCAAGCTGCTTAGGTGCAGGTACCAAAACAGTGAATCACCTCCTTCCCTCCCTCCTTCCCTCCCTCCCTCCTTCTTTTCCCTCCCTCCCTCCTATGGTTTCTGTATCCCTGGAAATCCCCACCTAATACACTATCTTTACTTCATTTCTTTGCTCTAAATAACGGCATACAGTTTGGCATATATAGATGCTCAATAAGTGCTTGTTGAGTGACTGATTCACAAAATCCTCATAAGTAAAAATGAATAGACTTATATCATTCAATAGCCCTGGGATATGAGAGTGAAGGGGATAAAATATACAGCTAGAGTGGTGGGAAAATAAATGGGTATTATGATAGGACATAAGCCAGGTCCTGAGAGAAACAAAACTGCAAAACAGGTTAAGAGAAACAAATCCTACTAAGATCAGCGAGTAAGAATTTCCAATTAAATGTATGCATTGTTGGAACGAGGAGCTTAGAAAGTGAGCTGGACACTTAACATTGAAGTTGCATCAGGCATGCAATCACTGGTGATGAAAGGGCCTAGGGTATGACCACTGCAATCAGGTAGGGCAGGGGTATTCCATTTATTGGAGGACAGGAGGTCAGAGCTACAGAATTGGAAGGATGGACTGCGTTGGACATCACAATTCCTGAGAATCATGTTTTTTAAAGCAGTAGTGGGAAAGATGAACCAGGTGTTTGAGTCTTCAAGAAATGAGGTGTCAGAATGATTGAGACATGGTAAGTGGTAGCAGCAAGGTTTTTTCCATATTCTAGCTGTACTGTGCATTTTTTTTTACCTATTTGTTTTTATTTATTTTCTTCTTACCTGCTGTCTACTAAGATGTATGTATGTATGTATGCATGTATGTATGCATGTGCATGTATGCATGTATGTATGTATATATTTTGGCAAAGCAGTATCTCTTATCTTCAGTTCTTCATCTAGAATTTCTGAAATACCAAACAGTATGTAGGTTCCTCCAGCCCAGCAATCCCATTGCTGGGTATACATCCAAAAGAAATGAAGTTGGTATGCCAAAGAGACATTTACACTTTGGTGTTCATTGCAATACTCCTCCCAACAACTAAACTATGCAATCGAACTAAGGTTACATCAACTGATAAATGGATAAGAAAAACTTTACCTCTCTCTTAACTCTTGCTCTGTCTGTCTGTCCATCTCCACCCCCCTTCTCTCTGTCTCTCTGGAGATCATTATGTTAAATGGAATAATCCAGGCATAGGAAGATAAATAGCACATGATCTCATATGTGGAATCTAGAAAAAGTTGATGTTACAGAAAAAAAGCATTGGATAGTGGTTACCAAAGGCTGAGGTGGTTACATGGGAAGAGGCATGGGGGGGGTGAATAATAGACAAAGGATTTCTAATGACAATTAGAAGGAATAAATTTCAAGAAATCTATTATACAGGAAATACTCTATTTCATACTCTTTTTTGTCTTTTTGAGACAAGATTTTACTATGTAGTTCAGGCATAGCGAACTCAATTTGTAGCCTAGGCTGGCCTCCTACTCACAGTAATACTACTGCTTCAGCCTCCTGAGTGCTGGAATTACAGGTATGCACCATCATACCTGACCCCATTTATATGCTCAAGACTTCAAATGGATGGCATACTGAATTCTTGAATCTGGGTGTGCTGGTGTAGGCCTGCAATCCCAGCACCCAGGAAGCTGAGGCAGGAGGCTTGTTCTGAGTTTAAAACAAGCCTTGGCTACAAAGTGAGCTCAAGTCCAGCCTGAGCTGTATAGCAAGACCTGTCTCAAAAAGACCAAAAAAAAAAAAAAGGAAAATTAGGAACAGAGTGGATGTTAATGCTCTATTCAGAAAAAAATGATAATGATGTAAAGTGATGTGTGTATTAATTAGCTATATGTAATCATCCCACAGTGTATGTATTCTTCAAAATAATACACAATAAATATACAATGTTATCTGTCAATTGAAAAAATAAAATAAAAAGAATGTCAGGTGTCTGTTGAGGTATGCTTCAGTCCAACAGTAACAGTACTGTTAAAGACAGCACAAGTACTTCAATTGCATGCCACCAGTTATGTTCAGTGTTCAACTGATGAAAGTTTCCAAGCTAAGGGTGACTTTCTGCAGACCAATATAGTTATGAACTATATGGCTTTAGTAAATCGTGAAGGGCCTGATCCAGTTTCAGAGACTTTCCAATCGCTCTGTATATAGCTTTGAGCCTCAGTTCCCTAGTTTGAGGATCTGACCACAGTGACATTTTATTTCATTGAGGATAAGGACCAGGAATGGTCATTTTCAGTGTTTGGCATTTTAGAGGGCAGATTTAGTGATGCCCTGCACTTAACCGGTTGCCAAAATATTGTCATAATTACACAGTGCTCTCTTGACAGGGACACTACTCTCAAGTCCAGAGGAACAGATCTCTAATAATGGAATTTAGGGCATCTGCCAGCAAGCTATTGAGAGGCAGAGAGCTAGTCTGCAGATACTAAAATTTGCACATCAGTGTTGAGGCAGAGGACATGTACCAGATATAGTCAAATTGCAATAGTATAAAGGCATTTGTTCCACCACAGCAGCAGCAGTTTTAGCTGGGATCCTATTAAGAATATAAGTTCTTCTGCCTTGTTCCAGACCTACTGGGCAGAGAGCCAGACCTTGTTGTTTTTTTTTTTCTTCAAAATTAGAGTTTGATGTGTGTTTGAGTTTGAGAAGAGTTATTCTTCAAACTTGTGAGATCAAGACATAAGATGCCCCTTCTTATGCTATTGAGTTCAGTGTAGATTGATCTCAGTCAGTCTGTAGATCCAGCACTACCTGTCCCTGCAACTCTGTGGGGGGGTTCAGAATATGGTAGGTACCTTGTTCTGATCACTATGCCAAGCTTTATGGTAGCAATGATGTCTGTGTGTTGTTTGACATCACTGTGATAGGTAGTGCAACAAGTATGTTTATATAGTGAGTAACTGTTCCTGTCCTCCAAATATCCCAGTGTCTCTTCATTGGAAAGTCTTCACATGTTTACCCTCAAAGCAGATCTAGGGAAAAAGACTTTGCTATGTCCAAGTAGCAAACCATATGCTTTGATAAATGAAGGGGCACTTTCTCAGAGGCTTCACAAACACTCACTTGTTGATAAGAATTTTATTGCTGGAAGCCACTAGGCCACTACCTGTAGGTGTTGTTTAAAACTTTTGTTTTATCTGTCCGTTCCTTAAAGATTGTCACGCATTTGGTGCCAGGAAGATGGTTCAGGGGCACAAGTGTCTACCTGGCAAGGGCAAGGTCCTGAGTTTGATATCTGCTTCTGAACAAAAAAAAAAAAAAAACAATGTCATGTATTTAAATTTAAGTAACACAAGAAATAGGAGTGTTCATCTTATGCAAGGTCATATACAAGTGATCTGGAATTATTTTTATCACTACATCCTTCATCTGTCCTGAAAAAAAGAGTCTAATTGAATTTATTGAGGAGCTTTGTATTGGCTGTTGATTATTTTAAAACTCAGTCTGTTATTTAAAAGTAATAGAGATTACACAGTTTATATAGATTGATTTTTATTCAGATTTGAAAGTCATTCACATCAAATTAAAATTCCTTTGGGTCCTTTAAAATGCCTTGAATTAAGGTTTATGATTTAATAACTGAACGGTATGAAGGGAATGTGAACTGACTTTCTGAATCTTCATTGATATGGAAATTTCCAGAAGATTCACAGTCTTTCCAAATTAATGTTTCTTCTGTTTTGCAGACAGGCAGTTGATAGGGGAGGATTCATAGGCATCCAAGATATCTCGATTTCTATCTATACCGAAAGTGACAGTGCAAAAAAAGAAAAGAAAAGAAAAGAAAGGAAAAGAAAAGAAAAAGTATCAGACAATTTGATCACTGTCCTCAGAGAACTTATAAAATAGGGGTGGGGGAGCAGAAGACTAGGAAAACATGTAAAAGGCAGTAGTATCAAGTAAGCACCAGTGAACACAATTGAGGCACTAATGGAGTAGATGATATATTCTAACATGCATCTCACAGATGTAAGGAATCAGAGTCCACATGTTAATTGTGCCTGGTGTGCACATTAAAGTCTGAAAAGTATTGTTTTCAGGCCCTCTCCTCTGGTTACACTACTCTTCACCAAGAAAGACCAGGAAAGTTATGAAGGGAACATGCCCACTCCAAACTTGCTCATTTCCTAAAATATCCTCTAGGTTTCTAAGCCTACATGTGGTCCAGATGTGGCTGTTCAGAGAACTGAAGCCAGGAGATATGTAGATTATGACGGGGTGAGAGGGGTCACATCCATGGGCCCTGAGGCTCCCTCAGTGTGAGACAGATCTGAGAGTGATCAAGGAGAAAAAGGAGGCTGAGCGCCAGCTCTCTGTGCTCCTCCAGATTCCTCTATAGAATTCTAGTGAGCCCCTGAACTTGAAACTCACACCTGGCCTTGCAAGTTGTTATGACACTTTGTTTGTCAAGATAGAAGGGAAGAACGTTTTCTATTTAAACATTTGTTAGCTTGATATATAGCTTTTAAACATTCAGACATATGGTATGTGGGCCTCTATTTGTACTCCTGGCTCAGTCCTGCAGATGTTCAGGGTGAGCTTTCTCATGATGAGATGCCAAGATATCTGAGGTTTTCAGCATAGCATTGCCCCCCTTTTGTCTGCAGGAAACCCGAATTTGGAGCAGCAAGACTGCAGTTCTCTCTCCCTAAATCTGCATTCCTTTATGTGCTTGAAGTTTTTCCCTAGACCTTGTGGATATTTAGGGGATTTCCTTAAAGGAATTATTTGTCCGGGCTTTAAGCAAGCCTTCCTCTGGCTTCTCTGTTTTTCTATCTTGTTGTTCTAGGATCCAAATTTGTAATAGAACAAACATTTCATCCTAAGTATCTTCCCATCACAGGGGTACATGGTGCAAGTCTTCCCACCTAGCACCTGGCCTCCTGGGCTACATCCACAAAATTCTGATTGCGAAAGCTGAATCCTAGGTATCTGCATTCATAACAAACACCTCCTTGGTGATTCTGATTGTAGTGGTCACAAAGCCACAGCAGGAGGAATCTTGGTGTGAATAGAAGGTGATGTCTCAGTCCTTTGTGCCCCAATCGTGGCTGGCAATTAGCTGTACAGACACTGGCAACTCACAGTGGCTTGGGGTTCTTGAGAATCTCAATGTAGCTAATGTTTATTAGGCATTAGCTCTTCAAGGAGGAATGTAATGCACAGAGGCAACTGACCAAAGTAAACTACATTGCTCCAGTCCTGAGGAACTTAGAGTCCTTTTCAGTCATTTTTTGTCTATTTACACTAAGTGAAGATTGGAATTAATAAAATTTAGGATGATCCAATATTTTGGTTCTAGAGCGGTATGTTGGAAAGAAAATAGGCAAAAATAAGTAAAAATAAATAATGCACTATCTACTAAACAATGTATTGAATGAATCTATATGTGCAAAATACAGTAATGAAACAAACCCCACTACAGTTATAATAAATCTGTATCAATCAAAATCATCAAATTTGGCAACTTAGAAAGACCTCGTCTTGGACCCGGCGGGATGGCTCAGTGGTCTAAAGCGCCTGCTTGGGAAAGCTTGGGCGGCTTCAGGGACTGCAGTTCGATCCCCAGTACCATATGCTGTGCCAGCCCTGCCCTCCGGGAGGGTTGAGCCGGCCATAAAAATGAGTGAATAAACAAGGGTTCTGAAACAAAAAAAAAAAAATAAAAAATTCTTTAAAAAAAAAAAAAAAAAAAGAAAGACCTCATCTAAAAATAAAAGATAGTTAAAAAGGACTAATGACTTAAAGCTATAACTAAATGTGAAGGTCCTAGGTTCATTCCCTAGTACTAAAAATTATTTTAAAGACTAGTTTAAAACAAATTTAAACCACTAAAAATGGAACTTCTGAGTTCATGTGAAAGAAATTTCAAAAGATTCTCAAGGAGGTTTTACTAAAACTAAATTGATACAGTAGCCACACTTAAGCGATAATCTAAAAAATGCCTGTTTTGCTCATGCTATCTCCGTAAAGGAAACATTTTTCTTTGTTTTTGTTTAGAATTTTTCAGCTTGTTTATCTGCTTGTCCTCCAAATTGAGACTAACTCCTTGGCCTTAACTTTCTTTGATATGGCTTGGTTACGAAACCAGAAGTTTAAGTAGTGTGCTTTTAGTGAATTTTATATATCTGTTATGAAGCCAAGCACCCTGGTTCACATCCTGGACTCAGTTGTCAAAGTCCCTCCTACATAGCATGCTGAGAAACCCAGGAGCCTCTGAAGAAGAATTTCTTAATTAAATGCCTTAGTCACAAGGATTATTGATATCACCTTAAAATATATTTGAGGCAGGTATATTGGCACACTAGTGTATTCCCAGCACTTGGGGGCTGAGCCAGTAGGATCACTGCAAGTTCAAGATCACCCTGGGCTACAAAGTGAGCTCAAGGCCAGCCTGAACTGCATGAGATCCTGTCTCAAAAAGATAAAAATAAAATAAAATAAATATATTTGAGGAGTGAACAGAATATCTATTTTTATTATTTTATTTATTCATTAACTTGTTACAGGGTCTCATTAAGCAGATCAGACTTGCAGTGATACTCCTGTCTCAACCTCCCTAGTGCTAGGCTTACGGGCATGCATCACCACACTCAGTTCAGGGTCAGCATGATATGTGATGGCGGGCATCAAACCTGGGTCTTTGCATTTTCCAGGTAGTTGCCTAGACCACTGAGCTATCTCCCTAGCCCTAGAATATCTATTTTTGATACTCTCACCCCACCCTACACATTAGTCCCATGACTTCTATCTTAGGAAAAAGAAAGCTGAATTTGTGATTTGTTATCAGACTGGACCTAATAATCAAGAACTTCTCCCATGCTGAGTCTGGAGAGGCCGGACTCTGCCCATGATCACTAGGAGAGGCAAAATAAATTTGTCCTATATACTGAAGTGCACCTAAAATGTGGCAGCTCTTTCACTTACTTTTTTCATTTCTAAAATACACTCAGGACTGACCAAAATGGCTTTAACTCACCATTTCAGTCTCTAAAGTAGATTTGGGAACCATCTTGTTTTGGGCATTGTGAAATAAAATCACATTTGACTACCATACACAGGGCACCTTGGAGCTCTCTTGGCAAAGCACCATCCAAATTCTCTGGGATTTCAACTGGGAAGCCCATAAAATCAGTTCCTAGTATTTTCCCACTTCTTTCTTAAAGGAAATCATGGTTATGTCTGAGTTCTCTAGGTCACCCAGCTTGGTGTGTGAGATCCCTGAACAACTAGTGAGTGATTTGGGGACACCATGAGTTTGGTTCCCATGTGACATCATATAGCATTTGCTGCTGAGAATGCAGCCAAGAGGGGGTTTAGATAGTAAAGATGTAAAGACAACATGTTGAGCAGGCTGTCCCAGCTCCTCTTATTCCTGTCCTCCATAACTTGCATTTGTGCTCAGGCAGCTGCCATTTCAATTTCCTAGCCACTTCCAGGAGGAGCAGTGCTGAGCATGGGCAGCTTTTCACGTCAGAGATGAGAGGAAAGGAAATAGGGTGTAGGATGAAATGTTACCTTCCCAAAGGCAATCAGACCCTACGGTATGTGAGTGGGGAAGGAAAGTTATGAGTTAGGCTGAGAGAAGGACCTATTCGAAAGTTAATACAAATCCAGTTTTCCCTCCTGTCTTGGTTGCTTTTCTAACATTGCTGAGACAAAATACCTGACTCCCACAATTACAGAAGAAAGATTTATTTAGCTTACAGATGGTGGAGGTTTCGGTTCATACTCAGCTTGCTCCAAGGCAGGTTACCACATGGCAGAGGGGCAACACTTCAAGGTGGTAGAATACAGCATAAGTAACAAGAGCAAAAGGGAATGGTAAGCCTGTTTTGCTCACTTGTATTGTAAGCAGGCTATCACCCCGTAGAGCAGCTGTAGCACTCAAACCACCTCCGTGCCCTCCTCTTGCACAGGATGAGGATGTTTGCAAAGTGATAACTGTGGCCCCCTGCTCAGTAACTTAGTTTCATTTCTAAAGTTCTCAAGTGACACAATGTACAAAGGATTACACTTCCCTTAACTTTACATATATTATATACTCTCATGTTTTCTTAGGTTGTGTATTATCTGCACACACAAAAACACATACATTTCCTAACAGAATTCTCTCCCTATAGCCCCTCGTTGATAGCTATCCAGACATTCCTTAAGTGCTTCCAATGATGGGGCTCTCAATGTCTTGTGGTCCTGTTGTTCCTTGAAGTCTACTGCTAACATCTCAGAACCTATTAGTGTGAAACATTTTTTGTATCCTTTGTTCAGGTAAATGAGCATTTCTGAGGACCATTGGCTTGGTCCCAAACAGCTTTGGCCTTTCAGATAAAATCCCCTCTCCTACTTTAGATAGCTGTTAATGTTCAGAAACACTGAGGCTAGTCTCTTTGCATTAGAATGTAAACAATTCCACTGTGTTTTTGAGTTCTGTTACAACTACCTTTGTTTCTTTGTTAAAAATGGTGTTCTGGTATTTTGGGTGGGGACAGTGGATTCTACCTACCCTAGGTAGAAAATCTTAAAATACCCTCGAATACAAGTGGCTATTTCCAAGTAAAGTGGAGGGAGACTGAAGCTGCCGTCATACAAAGGACATCTAAGTTGAATTTTCCCAGAGAAACTTAGAGACAAGTATACCCATTTGCCATGTTTTCTGTTTAATTTCCTTAGGCATTTGTTTTGCTTCATTCTCCTGTAGGCTATCTCAGCTGTTTTTACTAATGGTCCCAAGGACATTTATGTTGCAAGAAATTATCTTACCAAGTGTTAAGGAAACTCGAGTCAATCTGTTTTAAAGGAAAATTAGAGAAAGGGATGTTTTGCATAATCAAGAAGTTCAGAATAGAGGCTAGCTTTGGCAGAGGCTTGATTGGGGCCTCTGCTTCTGTTACCAAGACCATTTTCCTCCATCTGGAGGCTTAGCCTATGCTTTTTCCGTGTTTTCTCAGTTCCAAATCTTGCTAACCTAATCAGAAGGCAGCTTTGACAGAATCTGACTGCCTCTTTCTGTTATATAAGTGGGTAGAGACCCAGTTAGATGATTTGGCTTTATGATCAAGGGACCAAGTGTGCCTACATAAAAAATTAAACCATTGCAGAAAGAGGGCTAACAAGTAGTGGGAGGCAGATAAAGTGCTCATCAGCAGGGCTCCCACATAAATCCACATGTAGAGGAACAGCCTGGATTGGCAATCACAGTTTCAAACACAAGAGGCGTAAATAAGATTTCTTGGCCTAGAATACTAAGACAAATTTCTAAATAACTGACAGAATTAGGAGGGTTCTGGAGGGAGGTCCACTTTAGGTGCCAGAGAGAGGTGGAAAGTAGGAAAGATTGGAAGATACACTGTTAAAGTAATTTGTGCATAAGATTCTACAAAACTATGTAATGAGAACAATAATAGCAATAATAACAGAAGAGAATAGGGCGTGGCCAGGGACGTAGGCATAACCTGTTAATTACGAGTTTGGAGAACATAAGCTGAACAGTTCCCAGAACACTACACAGTGGACTTCTCATGGAACTGGAGCAGGATTTTAATAGGATGGCCTAAACCTGATATCAGCCTAAGGTGTGGGAGCCCCACACTGCCTCTCAGCACCTGTGGGTAGAGGTTCTCAAGGCTTTCCTTGAGATTTGGATAGTGTAAAAGGACACAGATGCCAAGAAGAGCTTGCTTTAGTGGCTTTCCTCATGGCAGCCCCTGTGCTTCCTCCAGGGTATACTTCTGTTTTGCCTTTTCTTCTTTTGTGTAGCCCAAACTTGCCCAGCAGAGGCATTTTCCTCTCTAACCCTTCACTTTTACTTTCTCACATTAACTCTGCTGCTGAATTTTGCTCATTGTGTTTGGCTCTTGGTTTGAAACGACAACAATCTGGAATTCAACTCTACAGGGAGAGATGCACAACACAAAACCCAGTGACGTTTATTCGACTAGCAGTACTTAGCAATAATCTACATAGAGCAGGAGTCTAGATGCTACCTGAGTGATATATATATATATATATATATATATATATATATATATATCCCTCACAACAATTATATTATGTCAAATATTTATCACCATCACCCGAAGATGTTGCAGATGAGGAAATCAAGACCAGAAAGGTTGAGTAACTTCTTCAAGAGCACAAACTAAGTGGCTGAGCTGTGATTTGAATTCTGCTCGCTTTTACCACCTGTATCATAATGTTTTCAAGGTATAAAATGGATGCATGGGAAGGACAACATCCTAGTGGCCCTAGGGACGAGAAAGTGGCTGAGGGAATAGTCTCAAGCACATAGATGGACAGAGGCACAACAAAGAAACCTCACTTCTTTACGGCAGAGGGGGAAAATTATGTGCTACACTGCATATAAAGAATCAAGGTTCGCCGGGCATGGTGGCGCACGCCTGTAATCCCAGCACTCGGGAGGCTGAGGCAGGAGGATTGATGCGAGTTCGAGACCAGCCTGGGCTACAAAAGTGAGCTCAGGACCAGCCTCAACTGCATAGCGAGACCCTGTCTCA
>PVJA010005118.1:34248-81264 GCA_004027025.1 Myocastor coypus | reverse complement strand
CTCTCCCTCCCTCTCTCTCTCTCCCTCTCTCTCTCTCTCTCTCTCCCTCTCTCCCTCTCTCTTTCCCTTTCTCAAAGTCTTTGATCTGCTGTTGCCTCTCCCCAGTTTGCATATCGTGATTGGAAGCTTTAAAAACCTGCTCTTGGCCCAGCTCAAGGGAAAGGCACGTCCTTCCGCCAATTGTTATGGATTACAACTAGGTGTCCCCCAAAGCCTTCTGCAGTCGTGGGGTGCCTTCTAGAGTTTTGTGGCTGATTCATGGCCCAGTGCTGGGATTGTGCGTGTGAGCGCTGCACTCACCATGGGGCTGGTAGCCTGCGTGCAACATAAGGGAGACAAAGAAGCTCACTTTCGTCTGTCTGCTGTGGTGGCTTTTGCTGTATTCTGCCCCCTTGAACTGTTGCCCCTCATCACGCCGCGCTGCCTAGGAGCCAGCTGCTTAGGGGCTGAAACCTCTGCAAACTGTGAGCTAAATAAATCTTTCCTTCCTTAATTTTGGGCATCAGGTACTTTGTTTCAGTAATGAGGGAAAAGTAACCAAGACACCGTGGTACATTTACCCTAGAAAGAAATGAGAAACATACATTTTAGGATATGTTTACCAAGCTACAAAGGGATATCAAAAAACATAAGAAATGCTCAGACTTACCAAATCACAGTAAGAGATACATCACCACCACTTTCCCTCAGAATACTCCCCTTTCAAATAAACAAAATAAAAAAGAAAAATCATTTTCTATTAGTTCAATGAGAATAAATATTTGTACCAACAGTGATTAGAAAAGTTATCATGTCTGCATCTTGTACTCTATGAAGACAACAATGGAATTATATTAATTATTGTGGTTATCCTACTAATGTGTTATGAAACTGTCCCATTGTTATTTCTTATTAAAAGTAAAAAAAAAAAAAATTAACAAAATGCTCCCCCTTCTTTTTTTTTAATGTGTGTGGTACAGGGTCTCCGCAGCTCAGACTCATAGTGATCCTCCTGTTTTCAGCCTCTCCAGTGCTGGGATTACAGGCATGCGCCATCGTGACCACACTCGGTGCCTAGACCAGCACCCCCAGGGGTGGGTCCAGCATGCCATGTGGTGCCTGGATAGAGCCCCAGCCCCTGCACTTGCCTATGTGGCGCTTGGTCTGCTGAGCTGTCTCACCCGCCCTACTCTCTTCTTCTTTGAGTGCATCTTGAATATAATTATTCTTGCCATTTTCAAAGGCAGATCTAGCAGTTCTCTTCTGTGAGTCTTTGTGAATTGTGGTAAGAGAGAGAGAGAGCAAGAGCGGGCAAGTGAGCGAGAGCAAAAGAGAGAGAGAGAGAGAGAGAGAGAGAGAGAGAGAGAGAGAGAGAGAGAGTACGATGGTTGCTGCTGCTCAGTGCCACTCTACAAAAGGCAGGCTCATAAGCACAAGCCGGCGCCCCTCGTCCTTCATCTCATTGACTCTGGTGCATGCAGCTTCGGCTCCTCCTCAAAGTCAACAGGTCCATGGAAGGTAAATGCTTTGAGCCTTTTCAGGACATGGAGGCAGCCATGAAGGCACAACCCAAGACATGAAGGAGACTTCCAGAACTGCTTCAGAAAGCGGCAAGAGCAAGGTATCACTGTGTTTACATTCAGGGGCAGTGTGTGGAGGGATTAATAGCAATAGGTCTTTGACGTTGATAATTAAAAAAAAATTAAACAGTATCTGCTGTTTTTTAGCATATCGTATAAGTAGTATTCAATAAGTGGTACCATAAATGCCAATAAGCAACAATGGAATAGATAGTTCTGGTCATTTTTCTATGACCAATCATTATAATATTATTATTTGTTGAATTTCATTCCTAGAGTTGTCACGAGGAGAATGCCAGGTGAGGATAGGAAACAGTTAACTCAAAGGAGGAAGGGAGAAGGCATAGACCTCTTGACTCTGTAGAGCGTACAGTCAAGGCGATATTAGTAAAATCTCTTACTTTATTTTGTTGGGCATAGGTGGCCTAGGATACTGAGCTAAGCACACTGTGTACCAGAACCCAAAGTGTCTCAGGAAAAAAAAAATATACTTATGAATCCTGGTATGGAAATTGGGTCTCCAAAGACAGATGCGGTGGCATGTGCCTGTGATCCAAGTACCTGACAGGCTGAGACAGAAGGATGCTGGGAGTTCAAAGCCAGCATGGAGCATGGATCTTGTCTCAAAAAAACCCCAAATCAAAAAATTTAAAAAAGAAACCTGATCTCTAGAGCAGGAATGGAGGACCAGAATGGAGGGTCTACCCAGGAAGATGAAAGGATACAAGCACAGGGCTCAGGGACAGAGACTGGGGTCCTCTGATGGCCTGAGGCAGCCAGCAAGGCAGTTGGGCCAGGTGTGTAGTTCCCATCCTGGAGGGTTTCTATTTTCTAACAATGCATCCTGAGTTATCGATTCTTGAGGATGTCTTTGCTGGGTGCCTCTGCTTACCAAGGCTGCCCTTTCTCCTGGAGACTCTGTTGGCTCCGTTGACTGGAGAGACAGCTGTGCTCTGCATATCTTATCCTCCGCAGCCCAAGGGGGCAGTCCAGGCAGGTTCTTCCCCCACTGGGAGTTGGTGCTTGGCTTCTCCTGGGTTCTGCTATTAAAACGGCCAGCTGAGCCCAGAGTCAGACAGGAGGGCATTACTTCATGCAGGGCATGCAAAGGGTGAGGACTCAAGAGGGGCAGAGTACTGTGTTTCTAGTGCATTCACCATGACTCTCTGTTTTCCAGGTAGACAGAGGCTTAGAGGTGAAGTGACTTCCTCAGGTGATGCCACTCTTGGGTGACCAAGATGCGGAAAAATCTCCCACATGACCCATCTATCTAACGTGTTGTTAAGTTACAAATTCAACCCTATGAGAATAGTGGGCTGCTTTCAGTCCTGTTACAGTGCTTGGTGGCACTGAGCACTTGAATAAGTGTCTAGGAAATGGATCGAATTTTTCAGAAAGCTTCAGCTGTCAAAATCTGATTTCCTGGTTGAATGAAACGGCCTTGTCATTCAGATACTTTGAGTCTAAATTTATTATACATGGGTTTATTTGAGAAATTGATTACAATTCCCCTTCCATTCTGTGGGTGCTATAATTGGAAGCCTAGAGAGAAGAGACCGAAATGGCTCTAAATGATTCACACATCCACCTAAAATTTGTAAAAGAGTGGAAAATATAGGAGACTTTAGATAAAATAGGCTACATTAAAGGCTTATATATGTTTGACTATGTTTAATCTTTTAACATCAATGCCCATTGGGCTATGGATCCAGCACTCCACCCACCCATCCATCCATCCATCCACGCATCCATATATCCATCTATCTACCCATCCACCAAGCCACCCAGTCACTCAGCCACCCAGACACCCACCCACCCACCAACCTAGCCACTCACCCACCCACCCAGCTACCTACACAGCCACCCACCCAGGCATCCATCCATCCATCCATCCATCCATCCTGCCATCTCTTTTGAAAAATAGACTCAGTGAGTTTCAGCTGTTTGTCATTCTTTGCCCTTTTACAGTCACAGCTCCTGCAACGTAGGCGACATCTGAGGCTCTGCACCATCTCTACCACGCGTCTTTCCAGACGAGTCCTGACTGTCTCTCCCAGTGACTCTCGCTGTCAGTGATGGAGACATCAATGTTTTCAAGCTTCAGTGTGCTGTCAAATGGTTTTCACTTACTCAAAACCTATTAGGATCTCCAGTACAGACAAATACCTGTGGGGATTAGGGTCAAATCTTTGGCACCAAACATCCTGAGCTCATATAGGATGCAACCAGGGATAAATACTCCACTTACAACTAAAGGATAAAAAGAAAAAAAATACTATAAAATTTGGACTTAAAAATGAACATTAACCTCATGGGGAATGAGCAGGAGAGGAGAGTGACCAGGGGAAAGGACAATTGTGACCTACAGGTGTTTGAGCTGGGGCACCTGGGAAGGAGTGGCTGTTTTCCACAGGCAATCATGGGCCGGTGATACCAATGTGTCTGGACTCTGGTTCTTCTATTGGTCAGTGTTCCTGACTGACCACCAACCATGGCTGATGCTCACATGGCTCCCTGATCTGGACATGCTCGCCACAAATGAGAATGGAAAGAACCCACCAAACAGGGCAAGCAATGAATCAGCAGAGAAAAAGGGGTAAACAATGGCAGTAAATAACCTGCCAGTCATAAGTGAATACATCTCAGTTATAAATATCAATATAAGTCGACTTAATTTCCCAATGAAAAGAAATAGACTGGCTCAGTGGATTAGGAGGGAAAGCCGAACAACACACTGTATACAAGAAACACCCTTACCTCCTAAAGAAATTCATAGACTGAAAGTCAAAGAAAGGAAAACAATCCTACATGCTGCAACACCTCAGAAAAAAGCAGGGCTAGCAATCCTGTTTGCAGACAGCCTGAACTTCAAACCAAGAATGATCAAACAAAACAAGGAAGGTCGCTGTGGTTAGAAATGTCTTATGGGACACCACTGAGTTATAGGATGTTACAGCATAGGTTCTCTTATGTCCTGAGTCCTCACTGACCTTGAAGGGCTAGGGTCAAAATATTGGTTATCCTTGTAGTCCTTCCTTTTTTTCTAATTTTTTGTCTGTAAACTTAAGTCCTTAACTCTCCAGAAGAGAAGATTAGTGATACTATTACTCTATAACATAGGTACTTGAGCTTAACATCACTGTCTTTCTGAATATCAGACATCTTAGACTTAACTCAGAATTGGTATTTCTCATCATTCATTGATATTCTAATAAATCCCTATAGAATGTGATAAAAACAGTTACACATTTTTACACAGAAATTTAGAAGTCTAAGCGTATACAAAATTGTAGCCAGTCAATCCTATGGAATTTTTCTTTGTCTTGTACTGTCTTTTAGTACACTTTTTTGATTTATTATAAAACAACCATTTACTTGAGAGAGAGTATAGCAATAATTGAAATTACATTAGAAGCAGCACACATCTAAAAGATCAGAATGACAGACATTCCAAGCATGGTTTTAGCATTACGCATTGCTATCCTCAGTGCAAAAAAACCTACTGGAGGTTCATAGGCTCATTGTCTAATTCATCCTGTGTATATAAGTGCCTGGTCTTGCTCCTGCCATGTTTCTATTTTTTTTTGCTTGAAGTCTCTTTATTGATTAACCCTTAATTTCTTGATTTTTATTCAGCTGTGTCATGCCTTTCTATTTTTATCTCTTTTTTTGAATTCTTACACTAGGGAGCCTATATGATACTTACACATGTAAGTCTGGTTTATTTTACTTATGAGTATATCTTTTTTTTTTTTCTTTTTGGTGGGACCAGGGTTCGAACTCACGACCTTGCACTTGCCCAGTAGGCACTTGTGCCTCGGAGCTATCTCCCCAGCCCCCATGAGTATATCTTCAAGATACATCCACTTATATATGAAGTTTTCTAGTTTATCATTCTTTATAGCTGAGTAATATTCAATTGTATAAAAATACCACATCTTTTTCAGTCATTCTTCAGATGATGGGTATTTTGGTTGTCCCAAATTTTCTGTTCAAGATTTTTGGGGCGACAGAGGAAAAGGATGATGATGTATAGTGTGTCTAAGGAGAGTCACCTAGAGAGAGAACATTCTCTCAGGCTTTCACAGAGAGCAAACTGGTCAAGCAATGGCCGTGACTCATCCAGATGGCTGACACAACAGCTCTACAAAGCACTGTACATGACTTGAAAGTAAAGCCTGAGGAGATTTGACTGACCTTGGGGGATACAAAATTACATGTTTTGCTGTACAGGTCTTGCTTTAACTTGCTCTTAGCCACCCAGCAGAAAAGTTTAACTGTGAGGCATAAAAGTAAAGCTAGATTAGTATGTCGAGCTATAAAGGCTTAAATCAACAGCTTCCAACATTGCCAGTTCTGCCAATAGCCCACTACAATTATGGAACACTGGGCTATGTATATAACTACTTTCTCTTAGTTCAATGAGAAGAATTTTTTTTCCATGATTAGAAAAATTATGTCTACATCCTGTGCTCTGAATTACTACTACGAGCATAACAATATGCATTGTATCAAATATTGGGAATGTACTATTAATGTGTTTTGAAACTATCACATTGTTATTTCTTATTAAAAGTAATAAAGAATAAAAAAAGCAAGTCTTATGGCGCTGATTTGTTGCTGGTGGGTGTTGTAACACAAATGGGTCATTTTTCTTACATTTTCACTCCCTGTTCTCTTCGGCTTCTGCCCCTTCCATCTCCTGGTAGGGATCCTGTTGCTTTGTTTCTGCTTTTTTTCTTTTGGATTTAAAGCCCAGCCTGTTTTTCTGACAATGACCCTTGTTCTTTCAGCTGACGATTCCGTTGCCATTGACTGCATTGGGTGCCCAGCCCCACTCCCGGTTCCAAAGCAGTGTTGTCGCTAGATTCTAGTGGGGCTGGGTCTGGTCAGCAGAAAATGGCCGTTACCAGTCTGCTGGGGTCCACTTAGCGCTGCTATCATCCTGAGAGACGTCTGTCAGCCAGGAGCCTGCAGCTTCCAAGCGCTTTTCTCCCCGGGAGCCTTCTCTGCCCTTTGGCTTTCTCTGCACACCCTGTTATCTATCCCCGTGGGTGTGCTGAATATTTCTTCAAATGAAGAAATAGAGAAATGACCTCACCGAGTTGTCATTATTTGTCATTACCACTAGCTGGGAGATCCTCCAATCAGTGATTACAGCTTAATCCTATGGCTGTTCCTTGCTGAGTGCTCTTAATGAACTATAGTGGCTCATTTCATATGTTGATTTGGTCAGGTCGTGAAACTCAGATAGTAGATTAGTCAGGTCTGGATGCTGCTCAGAAGATTTTTGTTTTGGGGGAGATTAATATTTAAATCATAGACAGAATAAATCAGATTTCTGTACCTGATGTAGTTCAGATTTCTCTACCCTCAAGCAGTTCAAGAACTTAAGAGAGAAAAGACCAGTTTCCCTGAGGGAGAGGAATTTTGCTCTCTGCCTCTTCCCTGAGTCCATAGCCTGCAACCTGGCCTATAGGTTTTGGACTCCAGAGACACCCAATTCTATGATCTAATTGCTTAGGGTAAGGCTTTCTCTCTCTCTCTCAATGCATGTCCTGGTGATTCTATGTCTCTAGAGAATGTAAACTCACAAATGGATGAAGCACTCCATTAAGGGCATGACCTTGTTTAGCTCTGGTGACAGCTTCCGGAGTGTGAGGGATTCCAGCTGAATTGCTGAATACACAGAGCTGCAGAGAGGGCGAAGAACTGGGCCCAAGTCACGCAACTAGCAAGTGGGAGAGGCGGAGCTCAAACAGCGGTTTGCGTCATGCTGAAGCCAGCCGTCTTAGCACAAGGCCTCCTGGTGCCTTGCCTTGGCCTCGCCAGGGTGCAGCCAGCACCAGAGGAGGAGGCTACACACAGAAAAGTGGATGAGTGAGGCCACAGGCTGCTCTAGTTCTTCATCTGAAATGAAAGATAATTGAAAAGTTTTACAGGCTGTGTATATGAGCAAAGACTATTTATTTTTTTCCATTAAAAAAAAATTACTTTAAAGAGCAAAATCTGAGTGCAGGTGTGGTGGTGCATGTCTGTAATCTCAGTGCTGGGGAGGCTGAAAACAGGGGGGTCATTAGGAGTTGGATTTGCATAGTGAGAATCTGTACCAAATACATTAAAAAATAATAAAGAGTAAAAGCAAGTAGCAGAAACAAAGACAAAACAGACTAACATGTGACGGTACAAAGAGTATTTATTTACATATTTAAAAGTTAAAAAATCTTTTTATTTATTTATTTGGTACAGGGTCTTGCTATGCAGCTCAGACTCTAGCAATACTCCTGTTTCAGCCTCACTAACACTGGGGTTACAGGTGTGCAGCGGTGCACGTAGTTCTGATGGCCAGCACGGCATGCCTGGGGTTCTGGGGAGAATGTGGCAGGGGGTACCTGGGACCAAACGTAGGTCCTGGGACCAAACCTAGGTCCTTCTGTTTTTCAGGCAGGTGCCTAGGCCACTGAGTTATTTTCTTAGCCCAAGGAAAGACTTTATAGTATATAAAGTCCATAAGATTTTGATTCCCAAATGTTGTCACTGCCTCTATATAAACATTTGATAAAATTGAACTATTCAGGATTATATGGAGGATTTTTTTTTTCAGTACTGGGGATTGAATCTAGGACCTTTCACTGCTACTTCCCTTTCTGTGTGTGTGTGTGTGTGCGTGCATGTGTGTGTATGTGAGTGTGTATGTATGTGTGTGTATGTATGTGAGTGTATATGTGTGTATGTGTGTGTGTGCGTGTGTATGTATGTGAGTGTGTATGTGTGTATGTGAGTATGTGTGTGTGTGCGTGTGTGTATGTATGTGAGTGTGTATGTGTATGTATGTATGTGTGCATGTGTGTGTGTGAGTGTGTGTGTGTGTGTTTGGTACTGCTCTCACTACACAGCTTGGGCTCATGCTGGTCCTCCTGCTTTCAGCCTCCACAGGGCTGAGATTAGAGGTGTGCAGCACCACACCCAGTCTTGGTGGTGGGGTCAACGTGCCCAGGGCCGGGGCTGGTGGGGCATGTGCTGTCTGGATTGCACACTGGCCCCTAAGCTTGCCAAAGCAGGCACTTAGTCCTCTGAGCTGTCTTGCCTGGCCCCCTACCCTTTCTGTATTTTTAAGTTTGAAGCAGAGTCTTGCTGATTTGCTGTTGCCCAGGCTGGGTTAGAACTTCTCACCTTGTAACCTCAGTGCTGGGATTACAAATCTGCGGCCCCATGTCCGGCTTGCCTGGTGGCTTTTGCCTGTGTCTTCCTCCCTGACTCTGTGCATAGGTTGCACTGGTGCACGTCACGGGCTCCAGCTTCTTTCCAGAACGCACCTTGAGCAGAGCCATCTCAAGGGCTGCAGTCACACCACTCGGCCTCCCCTAGAGCCCTGGCTGTGGCTGTGCTGGGCTGCAGCCTTCAGGGGCTGCACGTGAGATCTGGAGCTGCAGGGCTGATGGGCCTCCTGCTGCGGCGGTCGCTCTTGCTGCTGCCAGGCCAGTCGTGGAGACCACAGGCCTTGCCGGAGTGTGGTGGAGATGTCATAGCGGGCCTAGCAGCGGCTGAGTTTCCCATTTGGCTCCACTAAAGGCGGAGGGCCTTGACACTGCCACTGTCCCTTGCCTGGGGCAGGAGAGACCCACACCGCCATGGCTGGACTTTGGACTTTCATGCTTCTGCCTGCAGCAGAGGCTCTCTGGAGTGTCCATGGTGGCTTCCAGTTCTCAAGCTTCTTTCTGGAGGTACAGCTCAGTTGTGCAACCCGGCCGACAATCTTAGAGGTGTCTGGTGCCATATTCTGCCTGCTACAGCAGTTTTTGCTTCTATAAATGAAGCTTGGCTGACATAGCCCCCTGCAGAAATACAGTGGATGTATTTGTTGGCTCCTTAGTGGACTTTCTGCTCTCTGCTTCCATGTACTGCTAGTTTGTGGATGTTTGCTTTGCACACTGGTGAGGGTTAGGAGGGGCGGAAGTCCATGGAGAGAAGCATTGCTACAGAGAGCCCCTGCATTTTTATAAAGATTTCGTATGTATTTCACACAGTGCCTCAGTATGCAGCTCATACTCATAGTGATCCTCCTGTTTTCAGCCTCCCCAATGCTGGCATTACAGGTGTGCCACCATGCTCAGCCTCTGTCACTGACTCAGCATGCCCAGGGGTGGGTCTGGTGTGACATGTGGTGTGGGGATCGAACGCCCGTCCCTGCAGTTGCCTAAGCAGTCCCTTAGTCTGCTGAGCTATCTCGCTGGCCAGGGAGCCCCTGAGTTTGGAGTAACCAAGTCAGAAAATACATCTGGGTTGGGCCCTCTGCGGATGTGTTTGTTCTGAGCTTCACTGCTGTTGATTGCTTCCTTCTAGAAACTTCCTTTGCTCTCTGTTGCCCATCTGTTTCTCAATATCTGTATATTTTCTTTAAGTCTGCTGATCTGGAGTTTTCTCTTATCTGAAGGTCTCTGTATATCAGCCCTTAGTGCTAACTTCCAAGTCAGGGGAATTTTCCCTTCAGCAAAATCATGTATTTCTCTTTCGTATCATCTGATTGCAGGGTAGCATAGACGTTATTTTTACTAATTTAGGCTTGCCACTTGTCAACTTAAGAGGGGCACAAAAATCATCTTGAGATGAAATAACAGTGCCAGAAGATAGACTAAAAACTAAATCCAAAGGGACAGTGGCCCTCATGTGGACTCTTTTCTTCCCATTCTAAAAATGAGTGAACCAAGGACAAGAAAGAAGCTCAGACACTCCTTGGTTGACAATGGGGCTATAGCCTGGGGAACTCAGCTTGAATTAAATTGAACTCAGTATCATAAACTGGAGTGCATTTTGACACACCTAACTAGCAATTGTCACAGCGCGGTGATACAGGGCATGATAGGGCTGGTTACTTTTCCCCTGGTTGGGGGTTCATGGGGAGCTTCAGTGGGCGGGCCACTCAGCCCTTGGTCTTCAGCTGGATTTGTGCAGGACATTGCTGTGGGACCCAGACCCCCACCTGGTTGTTTGGGTCTCTAGTGCGCGAACACCTTTCCTGAACTCTTTTGTATTTGACTCTTGGGGTGATGTTATAAAAGTAATTGTAAAAGTTACACATTCTGTTTTAATCATTGTTCCTTGTAAACCGTGACTATGACAGTAACTAGGATGGAGAGTCACGGTTCCGCTGCCACTGTAGCAGGCTTGGCTTCCCGTCCTTTCCTATGAGGAACACACGCGACAATTCCATGTCACTTTCAGTTCTGGGAACAGTGTTGTGGGGGCCCTGACACTAAAGAATGGCACCCTAATTTCAAGAACTATCTAGTTCTTTTTTGGGTGACCATATGAGTGTACGTGACCCACGCAAAGAAAAATTAAGTGACAGAAGTTGATAGTGATGACATGTACCAATGCCGATTTTATGAGAGGTAAAGACCAGTGTGGGTCAGTTGTTCTTAGTGCCTGGAGATGGTTTTGGCTGTCTCAACTTGAGAAAAGCATGTCTAAAGATGCCATTGGACCTACAATGTGCAGTAGTCCCCCAATACAGCAATTGTCCTGCTCAACATACCAAGAGGGCTCAGTTAGTAAACACTCAGGTACCCTGAAGGAATGAGACCAGGTTTTATGGCAGAGGGGAAACATTCTATTCATTCATTCATTCATTCATTCATTCATTCATTCATCCATCCATCCATCCATCCATCCAATCTTATAGTTAATACTTATTTCGTGTTCAGTATCTATTTTGTCCCTGATACACAATAGGAAGGCATCAAACTAGTCCTGTAGACATGGGTCTTATGGCTTGGAGAGTGTTATGGATTGTGTCTATGTTGTAGTTACTTTTTACTCGTTGCTAGGACAAATACCCAACACTCAAAATGAAGGAAGGAAAGGTTTATTTAGCTCACAGTTCATGGAGGTTTCAGTCCATATTTGGCTGGCCCAAGGCTGAGTGGAGCAGGGCAGAGAGCATCCAGTTCATGGCGGTGGAATAGCAACAAAATGGTGGCAGAGGTAGCCAACCAAACAGAGCAGCAGAGAGCAACAGCTCCGGTCTGTCTCTCTGTCTCTCTTTATATTACATTCAGGCTCTCTGCCTTAGGATAGCCACCCTAGACCACACCTATAGTCCTGGCCCTACTCAGGCCAATAATCCCATCAGTACTAAAACACAACAATCCCAGGGATAATGGATCAAGTCTCAATCTATAGAAGTCCCCACCCAGTGACTACATGAGGCTTTGGGGGGACAACTAGACATAAACCATTACAGTCTACCTGTCCCCCCAAAGTGTCAGGCAGTCGTTGGGGTGGGCTTCTAGAGTTCATGATTAATTCATGATCCAACAAGGGGATCATGAATGTTAGTGCTACACCTGCCCTGGTGTGGGTAATCTTCATGCAATATAAGGAAAGGAGAGAATCCTGCTAGCTGCCAGTAGATGCTGCCCCTCCCTTTGCTTTTTTGCTGTTTTTCTATTGCCATGCACAGCTGCTTCCTGCCATGTGCCTCTCTGCCTTGGAACCAACCAAATATGGACTGAAACCTGTACTAACTGTGAGCTAAATAAACTTCTTTCCTTCCTTAATTTTGGGTGTCAGATATTTTGTTCCAGCAATGAGAGAAGAGTAATTGAGACAAAATTTGGTACCAAGAAGTGGGGCTGTTGCTATGATTGTATCTGACTATGTGATTCAAGAGCCTTTGGGAATGGCTTATGGGAAGAGATAGGAAAGGTTTGGAGATGATACCCAAAAGAGAAACCCTGGGACACCTTTGGCTATTCTGTATGAGAGCTTCTGCTTAGAGCTCAGAAGACAAGAGTGTTGATAGATATCCTGCCTATAAAGATCAGGCTGGGGAAGTTTTTTCTGGGAAGAAGGACTATATCAGTTGTTAGACTCCAGGCAATGTGTGTTCTGGTTTGGCAGAAAGTTTGTCCGAATTTTTCTCATGTCTAGAGGCTTTGCCTGAGACTGAGATTAAGCATGGTAACCTGGTTAATCTGGAAGAAGAAATATTAAGGCAGTTGATTGTTGAAACAGTGATATGGCTATTTTGGGGGGCTTTTAACCAGCTTTATCTGGAGAATATGAACAAAGTATCAGAAGGATGATTTTAAATGTTAGTATGGCCAGAAAGGAAGCTCTAATAAAGCTGTGGGCTGCAAAGATAGAGTGGAGAAGATCTCTGTTGCTGAGAAGGGACAAGAGAATAGAAAAGATAGCCTGAGGGCACCACAAGAAGCAGCAATTCTCCACCCGCTGCAGCCTGAAAACTGCAAAGGTGAAAGAGTTTGCTTTGAGGAAAAAGCCATAGAGCGCCATATTCCAGAACGGTGGCAGTGACCACACCAGATTTCAGAATGACTGTGTCATAGAAAATTTGTTCCTGGGATAATGACGCAAAAGAACAAACAAACAAACAAACAAATAAATTTTGAGCAGTACCAGGAATCAACCTCAGGACCTTGCTTGCGTTTTCTGCATTCTCAACCCCTATAATTTTTTTTAGAAGAGTGACTTAAATACAAAATTCATTTGGAAGAGTTAAGAAATTAATGTTTATTGAAAATGTTAATGTTTAATTGTTTGATCAGTCTTATATACCTATGTCTGTTGATTTATACTGATTTGATGATGAAAATATGTAATGCAACCATTAAAATTCTGTACTATATGCACTCTTACCTGTTACTGCTTTTTTCTATTTTTGTTTCTGCTATTTTTTACTCTTAAAAAATAATAAATAAATAAATAAATAAACAATCAAAAAAAGATCTCACAGTAGTAAAAAACGAAACACCAAACAAACAAAAGAAATAAAGAAAAAAAAAAAGAAAGAAAGAAAGAAAGAAAAAATTTGTTCCTGGATCTGGGGAGATAGCTCAGCAGAATTAGTGCTTGCCTGGCAAGTGAGAGGTCCTGAGTTCAATCTCTGGTCCCACCAAAAAAAAAGAAAGAAAGAAAGAAAAGAAAAGAAAATTTGTTCCTCAGAATCAGAATCAGGGTCAGAGTGTTCAGCAATCCAGGTAATCAACCCATACAGCCAAGAGAGAAGGAAACCTGGCTGCTGCTCCAGCTGCCAGCAGATCTTGGGATTATCCATGTGACATTGGTTTTAGGCGTACTCAGAATGCAAGAGCTCTTAGGTTAAGAAAGCGTTTGCTTAGGTTTTATAAGGCCTGGGAGGCCAGGCAGTGTGCCCCTGAGAGGGCAGTGTGTGAAGCTGTGTTTCTTAGTCTGTGGAAACCCCAGAATTTTGGAAAAGCCAGAAACATAGATCATTTAAGGAAATTTTCAAGGAGGGAGCAAAGCTGACCTAAGAGAGAACACACAGAAATCTACTCCCAAAAGTGCCATAGAGGTAGAGCCATGTGGAGCTCACAATTTGTCACTGATTGCTTCAAATATCCCACATAGAACTACAGGACTTAACAATTTCCTGGTAGTATTTTGAACTTGCTTCGATCCCAATATTTTGTATTTCTCCGTTAATACCTTTTGGAATGGCAATGTTTATCTTGTGCCATTGAATGTTGGAAGTGTTTAACTTTTCATTTGTATAGGGGCTTACAGCTAGGAGTTTGCTTAGATTGTGGAGGAGACTTGGGACTTGGGCTTGTAAGCAATGCTGAAACTGCTAGCAGCTTGGCAACTCTTAGAGATGGACCAAAATGCCTTTTTTCATAAAGGGATGTGAACGCATTCTTGTTATAGTTTGTGTTTAGTTGTCCCCCCAAAGCCTCTTATAGTCACTGGGGTGGACTTCTAGAGTTTGTGATTAATTCATGATCCAATGCAGGGTTATGGGTGTGAGTGCTATGCCTTTCCTGGGGTGGGTAATCACATACAATATAAGAAAGAGAGAGCTTTGTCAGCTGCTGCAGCTGTGTGCTATTTTCCTGCCACTATCAACTGCCCTCTGCCATGTGCCACTCTGCCTCGGAGCAGACAAATAGGGACTGAAACCTCCACAAACTGTGAGTTGAATAAACCTTTCCTTCCTTAATTTTGGGTGTCAGGTATTTTGTCTTAGCAACAAGAGAAAGCTAACTGAGACAATAGGGGAGGTGAGAAAATTTAGAAAATATTAAAATGAAGTGTGATTATGATGATTGAGAGTCCAGAGTGCCTGGGAATAGGGAGACAGATGTCAGCCATAGCTCAGGAGAATTCCCCCCAAGGGAAGTATCATTTATAAGTTTCTGGGGGTGAGGTGGACAAGTGAGTACCAGCTGGACAATGTGTATCAGGAGCTGGCATGTGGAGAGAGGAGAGAGGGGTGTTACAGCTGATGCAGCTTGTGCAGAATTTGGAGGTCAAGAGGGAGGTAATATTTAAAAGGTAGCTTTTAAGTAGCTCTGGGCTAAAGAACTGGAGAGATCCTGTGCCCGGGGAATGCTTGCATAGTGTCAAGAGTTCAGAACTCATCCTGAAGACAGCAGGAAATGCCTAAGTCATCTAACAACTCGCAGCAATGAAGCGGCAGGACCCGATTTAAGGCTTAGGAAAGTCCAGTCCAGCTATGGCGTGGAGATGAGAGGGGAGGGGAACCCAGGGATGAGGATGACGTCATGCTGATGCTCTGGGTTGGTCATGAGATGGAGATGTTGGCAAAAGCAGACAGCCTTGAGAGCTGCTGGGGATGCTTGGGAAATGAGAGGAGGCACCAAGGAAAATAGTCATGTTTCTGCCTGGAGAAACCAGTAGTTTGGAGGGGCATTTGCTGGCCCGCAAGGCAGGCACACTCTCCTTTGGTAGTGGCCAGACTCCTGTGAACAATAATGTGGAAGAATCTCGAGTTCAGTTTTAGACACATAGGGCTTGGGTTTCCCAAGTGATGTCAACTGGATGATCCAGCAAGACTCAGAGTTGGTGAGACTGGTGGGGAGGACAGAAGAAAAGGGCTGTGCGAAAGGACAGGGGTTGAGGACAGAGGGGGCAGAGGAGCTCCCCAAGGAGGGGTCACTGTGGTGGAAGCCAAACTGGAAGAGCAAGGCATTGGCAAACAGAAGCATTAGTCAGCACTTTTTTTTGGCCCATTCATCCTGCCGTAAGGGTGGGGCTGACACAGCACGTGGTGCCAGGGATCGAACAATGATCTCCTACGGCTGCCTAAGCTTGCCTAAGCAGCTGCTTTAGACCAGGGAGCTTTCTCAGCAGCCTGCCATACATATTTTAAATCAATTCAGGACATAGAGGACACACGGTTGTCAAAGAAAGCCCCATCCGTGGAACAGTGTAACCAGTATATGAAGTAGTCAAGGTCATTTAAAGGTGACCTCAAATAAGATTTTCTAAAAATAGAACTATCTGGGGCCTGGCGGGATGGCTCAGTGGTCTAAAGCGCCTGCTTGGGAAAGCTTGGGCGGCTTCAGGGACCGCGGTTCGATCCCCGGCACCACATGCTGCGCCAGCCCTCCCCTCGGGGTGGGCTGAGCCGGCCCTGAAAATGAATGAATAAACAAACAAAGGTTTTGAAACAAGAAAAAAATAAATAAAATAAAAAATTATTAAAAAAAATAGAACTATCTTTAGAATGCAGGTATTTATACCTGTAACACAATGTGCAGCACCTCTGCACAAAATTATTAGCTAAAAAGAGGAAAATACAGTGAAAGGATGAAGCTTTCTAAATATTTTAGATAACACGTAAGTCTTGCCTAGCAAGACACTTCTATTAGCACAAAAAATAATGGCCGTTTTCAACAGGATGACTGTCACAAAGAGACGCTGTAGACAGCCAAATGATTCATTTCCCCCTTATATTCATGGCGAGATTCACCTTGTGAACTAATAATTTTCTGGGCTAGGGAAAAGCAGCAGGCGGTTTTCTTTTTAGAAAATTCCTACTTTTTAATTTTTTATTTCTTCCAGTAGGTTTCTTCAGCCTTAGAAAATCACCGAAGTCTTTGACTTTGATATCAGGGGAAAAGCTTCTTTCAATTGCTTTAACCTTTTAAAAAAATGACCTGTAGAGATAAATGTGCTCATGCTGAGGATTAAGGTTCTTGCTAGGATCTAAAGGAACAGAGGCCAAAAAGGAAACAGACTCTGGTTTAAGAAAATCTCAAGGTCCTGAGCAGTGGAAAGGAACATTTCTGGAACAGTCAAGTTTAAGACCCAAACACTAGGAGCCGGGCATGGCGGCACATCCCTGTAATCCCTGCACTCTGTAAGACTGAGGCAGAGGGTCACAAGTTCAAGCTCAACCTGGGCAACTAAGAAACTCAACCAAGTCTTGCCTCAAAGTAAATAATTAAAAATAGCTGGAGATGTAGCTTCATTCAAAGGTTCTGGGTTCAATCCGCAGTGCAGCACCCCTGCTCCATAAGCAGTCAAAGGTAGGTCTTCTCGTGGTAGGCTGTGGGGGGAACCTAGGAACCGGCTATGAGGGAGGACTCTGGCATACTTTTTTTTTTTTTTTCTCCTCTGGGCACAAATGTTAAAATTTGAGTCAAAATTTGTGGATGTCAGTGAGGGCCGGGAGATATGGATAGGACAGAAAGGCCTTGGTGGGCAAGGCGCAGGACGTGGGCAGCCAGAGGAGAGAGTAGAGCCTCCCCTGAGCTCCCGGTGTGGCTGCTGGCTGGAGGGTGGGAAATCCAGGTCTAGAACTCACTGGATCTGCAGTCTGGATGCTCTAGGGGCTCTGCCTAGATGGGCAGGTGACCCACCTTCGCCGGGCCTCCGGCAGTCCTTCCGTTTGTCATCCTGACATTGCTTCTGCCCCACCGACTGCACAGAGCACACCTCTGTGGGTGCTGTCTCCGCCTGTGCTCCCCATCTTCACCCTAGTGGGGCTTGGACTCATTTTCTGTTGTCCTTCTACCTTTTGATGGGTTTTCTAAACCACCTCTACTGCCTGGTCTCTGGTTTGGCCCACCAGTGCTGTCTCAACATTCTCAAGGTCA
Organism: Myocastor coypus; assembly: GCA_004027025.1. NCBI lineage: Eukaryota > Metazoa > Chordata > Mammalia > Rodentia > Myocastoridae > Myocastor > Myocastor coypus. The sequence continues at coordinate 63,818 of PVJA010005118.1, read as the reverse complement.
ATAATTAGCAAGTGTTGGGGACCATGTAGTACAAATTGCACTTAGGGGACATCTAAGCTTGTCCTTGTTCTGCCTTTTGGGTCAGATTGGGAGGTGGAAGCTCCGTGACTTTTCATGGTCACAGATGGAAGCCCTAGGCTCATGGCAGCGGTGGCACCTACAGGGCAAGGTAACACCTGTTAAAGACACCTGGGGAAACTAGCTTTCTTATCTGCCCCTTGTCTCATTCTATCCCTGTCTCCTCATCGCATCCTGTTTTTGTCTTTGTTATTCTGGAATGACTCATCCTTGCCAGAATGTTTTGATCTTCCTGGGCCACCACACCATTCCCAGGAACACCCATTGTCCTTCCCTCATTGTCCTTGACTTAGATGTAATAAATAAATGAATACCGAGGGTTTGGACTCCTCGGGACCTTTTACTTCTAGAGAGCAACTGGTCATCCCTAATCCCTGCTATGCACCCATCTGTTTTAGTCTCTTGCTCTTTCCTTTCCAGTTATGCACAGTAACCTGGGCAAAGGATTGTAACTCACCCTGGGGGAGGGGTCTTCATTAGCTGGCACTGAATGTGGCCTGAACCCGTGGCATTCTCCCCTGCCTAGTGGATTTACTGGGGTCTTCAATAAGCAAGAGAAGAGACTGTGACTGTGGGACTGGAGCTTGGAACTTGTCTGCTGTCCCCTGGGCTAGATCCAAATGGTAGCCCAGGCAGGGACAGATGGCCAGCCCCAAGGGCTGACTGGGGGTAGCCTCACTCTGGCAGCAGCTCCTGCTTGACACTAGACCCTCCTGGTCTCAATGAGAAGAGGTCAACATAGAAGGTGTTGCAGTAGGAGCCTCACTTACCTGGTTCTCTAGTCTTTCCTGGTGGTTGGATGAAGGTTGCATTCAGCTTTTCTCACCATTGCCCTTAGCCGCTGTTTGTGTTTGTCTTCCATAGCTCTCCTTCTATGGGATTTGGCCCCTGGCTGGCCATCTAGGAGCTGCACCAAGGTGGTAATCTGAGCCCGGGGCTTTTCTTCAGGTCTGCCTATAGAATCTCCTCTTGCCTGGCCAGACCACAGGACCTGGGCTCTGTGTGTCCTCTTGTGGCACCTTTCTGGCACCCGTAAATCTTAAAGATGTCCTCACATCTCTCTTCTCTACACATTAGCCAGTTGTGCCAATGTATTTACAGCCCAAATAGGTGCACCTTGACTCACTGAAAGTTTCCATGTAGTTCGCCATTTATGAGACTCCCACTGCACACGTAGAGAGATCGTACTGGCTCTGGGGCCGCTCTGTTTGACCACTTCCTGGCTGTGTGTCTGCTGAGCAAGCTATTTGACTTCTCCGTGTATCTGTCTTCCATTTGGAATGAGACAAAAACAGTATTTACCTCCCAGAGCTGTTGGAGAAACGAATTAAGCTGCAGTCTGTGTTCACTTCACAGCCAACTCGATGAATGGATTGATGGTGCTATTTAGATACTGATCTCCTACTTTGCAGGGCTTTTCCTTGGTCCAGCATGACTTGATAGCTTAACACCGTAGGTCAATATGGGGAATATCGGTTGGGTTGTGGAGGATTTGGGGCCAGGGGAGTGGACAGGAAAGGCCCGCTGGAAGTGGCAGGGGAAGCGCCTCATCGGCGAGCAGCACACGTGGCCTGCTGTGCGTTTCCACGCCCCTGGTGGCTGGGTTAGCTCTCATCCTCTTTCCGTGAGCTTTACCTCACGACGTATCATTCATCAAGTTTTGAATATCTGAGTTACCTGAGGTTGAGCACTCAGAGCAAAATGCGGAAAGTGAAAGCAAAACCAAAAGGAATCTTGGGGCTTTTTAAAACTTGGGGGCCATTTTCTGTCTTTAAAAGCGCTGAGTTGACTTTTACAAGAGCTTGTAGAATGATCTGACAGAAAAGAGAGGCCAAGAGCAAGCCATTCCCGTAAATATTTTATGCTGCGTTTGGAAGTGCATTTTTCAAAGATCATTTCCTTGACATTTTCTGAGGGTCTATTTCTTGAGAAATAAAATAAATATGTGTGGTTGGTACTCATACCAATTTACTTGGGGCTATAAATAAGATAGAGAGGCCTCCTGCCATTTGTACTAGAAAATACCGGGATCAGAAGAATAGCTGCTGAAGACTGGGCAAAGGAGTAATCAGACCACTCAGATTAGACTGAGCTGAGCTGACTCCCTAAGCTGGCTAGCTGATCTTGTCACAAGTTCCTGAACAATGAGCCAGAGGGCTCCTGTGGCAGAGCCCCTCCACAGAGCAGCCAGAGGGCTCTGAGCCACACAGGTCGTCGAGGGCAGCTGAGTGGAAGAACTGGCTTTTCTAACTTTCTAGTCTCCACAAGCCACACAACCTTCCAGCTGTTCACGTGGACTACCTGGTGGCTGGATTACTCTGAGTGCTTCTCTGAGACCAGGAAGGCCTGATGCCCCAGCATTCCCGTCTGAGTCTGAAATGCGTAGGTGGGGCTCCCGGAAGGATCAGGAGAGGATCCCGGAAGGATCCTTGCTGCTGTCTCTCAGCAATCAATCTATTCACACGGCAAGTGCATTGCATTGTCCCATTGCTGTTATGAAAGATGAGGAGGGGACGGCTTCCCACAGGAAGTCGCTGGGAAGGAAGGAAGGAACCTATAAGTGTGGATCACCAATCACAGCACTGAATATGCGACTTTAGGCCAAATGGGAAAATCTTGGAAAGAGGATGGCAGTTGAGAGAAGAGGCTGCCAAGTCTGGTTACAGGCAGGCAAAGAGACTGAGCAAGGCACGGAGGATGGGGATACTTCTCCAGGCTAACGAGAGAGGGCAACGTGTCCATGGCAACAGGAGGAAGAGGGGCGGGTCCGAGGAAACCACTTTCCGATACAGAAACTACCTTCGCATCCCTTGAGAGTCTGCTGGGAGGAGAGAATATGTATGTGCACACAGTGAAATACTGGCTGTAAAGAAAGGGGGATTCTGCCATCTGTGACAACGCAGATGAACCTGGAAGATGTGCTGGGTGCACTAGCTAGCTAGGCACGGAAAGAGAACTACTGCATAAGCTCCCTTATGTGTTGTCGCTAAAATAGCCAAACTCGGGGAAGAGAGGAGAGGACCAGTTGCTAGGTTCTGCAAAGAGAAACGTGTGTGTGTGTGTGTGTGTGTGTGTGTGGAGTTTGTTCATCAAAGAGTAAGAAGCTTTAGTTATGTAAGATGAATGGGTCTGAAGCTCTGAGATATAGAAATGGGAGTACAGTTACCAGTGCTACCCTATGTGGCTCAAGTTTGCTGACAGGGTGAGTCCTTCTCTTTTTCTAAATGTATGTAGTGCAGGACCTCACTGCACAGCTCAGACTCATAGTGACCCTTCTGTGGTCAGCCTCCCCAGTGCTGCGATTAAGCCCAGTGTCTGGGGCTGGTTCAGCGTGCCTGAGGGCAGGACTGGTGCAGCCTGTGGAGGCAGGGGTTGAAGCCCTGTCCTTGTTCTTGCCTGAGCAGGAGCTTAGTCGGCTGAGCTATCTCACGGACCCTGTCAGGGTTAGTCTTAATGTGGTCTGCTCGCACATACACGTACCCCAAATTGATAACTGTGAAGTAATGGGTGGATACATTGACTAATGTAGTTGGGGTGATCATTTCGCTGTGTGTATGCATATCAAAACACCAACTTACTCTTAAGTGTGCACCAATTTTTTCATCATATATATCTTAATAAAACTGCAAAGAAAAATACTACAGAGACACACACACACACACACACACAGAGAGAGAGAGAGAGAGAGAGAGAGAGAGAGAGAGAGAGAGAGAGAGAGAGAATAAGACTAAGAATGAAAGCACAATGGTTGAACGGCTGCCTGCGGCCAAGGAAGAAGCAAGTGGTTAGCAGGGAGCAAAAGGAGGCGCAAGTTGGGTGAGGTCAGACACAAACTTGACCCCATGAGTGCAGGCCTGAAAGAGCGTGGAGCAAGGGGTGCTTTATGCAGTTAATTAGATTAGACTTGAACTACCTCCCAAGAGCACAGTCCTTTAAAGAACTCATAACTCTAGCCGGGCATGGTGGCTCACACCTGTAATCCCAGCACTTGGGAGGCTGAGGCAGTAGGATCAGTGTGAGTTCGAGACTACCCTGGGGTACAAAAGTGAGTTCAGGGCCAGCCTGAACTTCGTAGTGAGAACGTGTCTCAAAAAAGACAAAAAAAAAAAAAAAAAAAAAAAAAGAACTCTTATAACACTTATAAGTTCTTTGAAAAAATGAAGAGAGTCCCTCATGTGAATGTGGTGTAAACAATCCTTTTTAAATTCAGTTATCTTGTATGTTTAAATTTTGCATGTTGCTTGTTTCCCTGAATTAGGTGAAGAAAGTTAAACTCACTTATGCCATCACCAAAATAAACTCACCCTAAAAAGCACCTGAGGCATGCAGGGAAGAAGGAGAGATAAATATTTAGTAGTAGAAAGAACAGCCCTGCTCCATCCTTAGATTATCTGCAGTTCTGCTTTAGAACTGAAAACAAACTTTCTGCAATTTCTTTTGTTTTGATGTCAGTGTACTTAGGACCCACGTCACCTCAGGAACCAGAGAGATTTTTTTATTTGCAATCATTGGTGTGAAGAATAATGGGAGTGCTGATAGTTTATGATCTCGAGATGCCCAGGACAGCTGCTGTGTAGCTTACAGGCTGTCACGTGCTGTCTCTCCCTGAGGTTTTAATTTCTAAATCAGTGCAAGCCAGGCTCCAGGTCCCTTGGAACTCAACGTCCTTGGGCAGTTCCTTCCAACTCTACTTGCCATCAAGTGACACCCACTCACCTCTGGGCTTTGAGTACAAGACTGGTTCTTACCCTTTAATGGCACCAAAGTGTCTGATTAGCTGTTACTGCACAGGTCCTGGGTCTCGCCCATGCTGACTTAGTGGGTGCGGGGTAGAGCCTGAGAAGTTGCTGCTGGTGCTGCTGGGCTGGTGCCCATCCTAGGAGAGGCACAATCTTGAATTTTGATGCAACAGTCACTCCTTTTCATTAAGTAATGTGTTCCAAGCTCCCCAGCAGATCCCTGAAGTCACAGCACTAAAGATGCATGATAAATCCTACAATCTCCCCTGCAGGTTTTTTTCAACTAGGTACCATCATATAGATCTGTTTTTCCATAGGTACATGTTTTCCTATTGATACCTATAGTACAATTTATCAGTTAAGTACAGTAACAGATTAAACAACATTAATAATAAAATAGAATGGTTATAACAGTATCTGTAATAAAATTGACAACCTACATCACTACTCTTGCACTTTGTAAACAATACTGAGTGCTATGACGGTCACAGTACATCTGCTAGCCAAATGGCCACTTGATGACTAATGGGTGGATGTCATACACAGTGTGGACACACGGGACAAGGAGGATTCATATCCTGGGCGTTGTGTCTATACGGAACAGTGTGCCATGTGTTTGTCTTTCACGGTCATCTTGAATTTGGGGAATAGCCAGAAGCCACCCAGTGCCAAAGTCAGTGAGTGAGACCTATGAGAACACACTGAAAAGCTGATACGGCGCCTTTCCCTTGGGCATCACTGTAGTTTTGCTTATGTCTCATAAAGACATTACTGAAAGAGAATTTCTGGAACTGCATCAGAAAATGGCAAGAGAAAAGGCGTACGTGCATTCAAAATGAGCTGAAGTATTTTTTTTAGGGGGCTTATTAATGGCCTGTGTCCTTATCATAATAAGTATTCTAAAATTTAAACACATGACATAGTTTTTGAGCAGCTGTTGCAGTGTGCTAGGGCTGCCCTATCAAAGGGCCACGTATAACCGATAGTCACTGTTCCACCCTTTTGAAGGCTCAGTACCTATGATGCAGGAGTCTTCAGGGTTTGTTCCTTCTGTGGTTGTGAGGGGAGATTTGTCTGTGGCTCTGCGTGGCTCCTGGTGGTTTTCTGTGCTCCTCAGCTGTAGAAGCGTCATCCTGGTCCCTGTCTTCATTTTCACATGGCTTCTCCCACGCCTGTCTCTGTGTCTGACTCGTTCCTTTTTACTACCAGAATATGGTCCACCCAATGGCCATTGTCTTGAGTGACCCTATTTTCAGGTAAGGTTGCACTGGGGGTTGGAGCTTTGACATAAGAAGTTTTCTCTGTCAAGCAAGCACTTTACCTCTGAGGTGCTATACACCCAGCTTGACATAGGGACAGGCCGGTGGGACACAGAGCTTAGAAAATGCTAACCTGAAGGGTCTGAAGAGTCACCCACAGGCATGAGGACCAGCAGCCACCTCCCCTCTCCCTGCAGAGGTCAACCCAAGATGCCCCAGCATGCACCTGGGCACTCTCTTCCTCCCGCTTCCTGTCAGTGTTCTGACTCGCATTTTGAGTCATGCTCTCAGATTCTACAGCTGAGGCTGGAGCATCAATTATTCTCCTCAGCTTGCAGGAAGAATTCCCTTGTAAAAAGGTGGGACCTTGCTACAAATGATACTGCAATTAAGGGTCCTATTAGCCCTTGACTCCGAGACAAAGACTCCAGTCTTCTGAGATGAGAGGCTTGCCAAACAGCTGCCAGGGAAAATAAAGGTCGTAAATCTGTCAGCAGCTTCCAGGCGTCTGAAGGGGCTGCGCCTATCTGCAGTGTGGCTTTGAGGCGGCGTGGGTCTGCTAAGGCTGGTTATAGGGCTTGTATTTTGATCTGAGGAGCTTTTGCTTGATTTCCTGTGGTGAATATTTCTCTGCATCTGTCAAGAGGATTACCTTGTTCATTAATGTGTCACTAAAATTTAAAATACCCCATTCCCGCTTCGCAGGTAATTATTGCAGACAGGTTTGAGGTATACTGAGAAGAGCGAGGTTCTCAGCAGAGCTTGAATCCTGCGGAGTATCTGTGAGAAGCGTGCTTGGCTTTTAACAAGTTGACCGCGGTGCCAACAGCTGCCGTGCGCGTGTTTCGGCGCCATGTCCCTTGCAAGGGGCTTTCTGTGTGTCACTGCCTTCCCAACCTGAGTGCTGCCTGTCCCCCTGGTCCTGGAGGTGCTTCACCCTGGGCATCTGCTGGGCTGAGAGCCCAAAGCCCCACAGCGGAGGCCTGAGACCTGTGACCTGGGTGGGCCTCAGCTCTTCAGGCAGCGGCGAGGAGCTGCTGCTTGCTTCCGGCTTTTCTCTTTACCTCCTTTACCAGGTCATTCATTTCACTTCTATCATTAGGCTCTTTATTATATATATATATATATATATATATATATATTTTTTTTTTTTTTTTTTTTTTTTTTTTTTTTTTTTTTTTTTTTTTTTTTTTTTTTTTTTTTTTTTTTTTTTTTTTTTTTTTTTTTTTTTTTTTGTCTTTTTGAGACAGGGTCTCACTATGCAGTTTAGGCTGGCCTTGAGCTCACTTTTGTAGCCCAGGCTGGTCTCAAACTTGCACTCTTTATTATATTTTAAAGTTACAATTATTAGAGCATATTGTGCAAAATAATGGGCTTCACAGTGACATTTCCATAGCTACATACAATTTGCTTTGAATGGATTCACCTCTTAATAGCTTCTTTATCATAAATAGAGTAAGGAAGATGTTCCTGGGCCTTCAGCTCAAACTTTTGTGATGATTCAGAGAACTCCAATGTTGACCCAATTTTTTTTTTTTTTTTCTGTACCAGGGATTGAACTCAGGACCTAGCGCTTGCCAGGCAAGTGCTTATTCCACTGAGCTATCACCCTGGCCCCTTGACCCAGTTTTTAAAAAAGAGTACAAGGGCCAGCCAGATAGCTCAGAAGACTAAAGCACCTGCTTAGACAGCCATGGGGACCTATGTTCAATCCCCAGTACGGTGTGCTGTGCTGGGCCTGTCCCCAGGGCACACTGAGATGGTGATTGAGACTGGGCCTGGTGGCACATGCCTGTAATCCCAGCACTTGGGAGGCTAAAAACAGGAGGATCACTATGAGTCTGATCTGTGTAGTGAAGCCCTGTAGACCTTGTACTAAATACATTAAAAAAGAAAGATTTCATCTGTTCATTGTACCGTTTGGAAGTATTACTGGTTGGAAAAGAACTGCCTTCATTATGATTGCAGTGCGGTGGGGACACGCCCCACAGGGATGGGCTCACATGCATGCCCCTGTGCTGTGGTTTAGACCGAGGCACGCCGCCCAAAGACCCCCGTGTACTCATGGGTCGGGCTTTTGGCAGGTAACTGAATCATGGGGCGTTAGAGCTCACTTGCTTTTGGGTGGGGCTAGAGGAGGTGTGTCACTAGGGGTGTGACCCAGAAGAGTCTGCCTCCCTCCCGGGCTCTGCTCCTCCCTTCTCTGCTTCTTGTGGCCACTCCGTGGTCCTTCCACCAGGTCTGTGGTCCAGCTGACCATGGGCCACGTCTCTGTTACTCTTCTCTCATTTCTGGGACAAATACCCGACACTCTAAGCAAAGAAAGGAAAGATTTCTTTAGTCAGGTCCAGGGCTGCATCCTATAACACAAATTATGAAACAATGCTGAATTTCCAACTCTAAATTGTGTCTCTCTGTCCTTTTCTGAACTATGTGTTTTCCCCATCTCCTGACATGGGGGATCTGTCAGAGGTCAGTTGCTAGCCTAGTGATTCAGCCCTTGGGCCAGGTGTTCATGCCTGGCTGTACCACCTGTGCTGAGGGGCGGGGTCAGGGTCCCCAGCTGGGACTCCTGCAAGCTGTCTCTTCTGCAGGGTCTGGACATCATTTGGATCTACCTGGCTGGAATCCAGCTTGAAACATTCACAGTGCAGGTGTGTGAGCGAGGTCCCTCAAGGTGCTTTCTGCGCTGATTCCTTTCTGTGGAGGAAGTTACCATTCGCAGACTTTCTTTGGAAACTGCCTTCAGCAAGGAAGGAGCCCGTGTGCTCCAAAAGGGAAAACAGAAAATAAACCACTGCAACTCAGGGCTGGCAGGAGCCAGCAGCTGGCCCTGGAAGGGAGGCATGAGCCATCTGTGAGACGGCCCCAGTCCCTGGCTGAAGGCCAAAGGATGCAGCCCTGGGGAGGGACTCTGCACTCTTGCAAACATGACCGCACCACAGGCAGGGGCTCTCCACAGAAATTGTCAACCTTTTGGTCATTAAATGAAGGTAGTTTAGAATGTAAGAGAGGCAAACTGGAGTTAAGGAGGGTTCTCTGTTTACATGGAACCTTCTAGACTTTTGGTTTGTGTTCACTGGTTTCTTCATTCTGAACCATCCCTCAGGGTAGAGCTCGCCCAGGTATAGACAGATCTGTTACTTTGCAGGACTTCTCCTCTGGTCCCTGTGTGGCCCCTTGACATGGCAGGGACACAGCAATAGAACAGGGAAGTGGCACCTAGGCTTTTCCGAGGACTGTCCCTTAGGTAAGTCATTGAGTTTTCCTTGGTGTAAGCCTCGAATTGGCTCTTGTAACCCAGAACTCAAATTTCAGTGTGAACATGTTTCGCGGCACACCTCCTGTGAGGTGTGCGGGGTGACCGGCCGAGGGCTATCTTCTCATTACTTTGGGCAAATTAAGAGAACACCTTGGAGAAGCTCTCGGTGAGTGCCAACTCCCAGCCAGAGTTAATAAGCTCTTCTCGTCATCCGTGTTCCTCCCTGCTGCTTGAATTGTGTGGTCGGTGGCGCTGGTGTTGGCAGCAGAAAGAAATATGATGTTTAGCTAATGGCTCTAGAAGGGGAAGGAAGGACTTGGGGTCACCGGTGGCACACTTTATTTTGAGCTGAGCCAAGGGAGATTAATGCTGTCACTCGCTTGATTAGCATCGCTACGTGTCTGGCTCCCGGCTTCAAAATGTATTCATTCTGAGAGAACAGCTTGCATCAGGTCGTCCTGTCCACACTGGCCACTAACCTTACGGAACACAAGAGGCGGGGTGAGACCCTCAGAGCCTTGCTTCTCTTGGCTTATTTAACTTTGGATAAAAGTTTTCAAAATAAGACCAAATGGCTTAAGCTTGAGTCTTAAAGATAACTGGCCTTTTGAATCACAAGTTAAAGTCCTTCTAGTAGAGTTCTAGAGCAAGCGCCTTCCATCTGTTCAGCAGTTGAGGTGTATTTGTTCACCCGAACGGAGGGAAATCTCTCGTCATAACCTTCCCATGTGCCTGGTTGCGGTGTGGATGGGTGGTGCATTCTCTGAGGTGGAGCTCTGCTGCGCTTGTTGTTTTCGCCCCACACAGCTCTTGTGAAAAGGCTTCTATTTGTTTTTTAACACAAAATGACTCAGAAACATAGGATGAAAACATCATCTAAGCCAGGTACCAAACCAAAAATAAAACAAACTGACAAACTTCAGTTGATACTTCTTGTCTTTGGCTAGTATTAGGAAACAGAAAACTACATAAAATTAAATGTCTTGTCCATTTGAAGAAATCTCATGAAAATCAAAGCAAAGGAGATCCAGGTCTCTAAAGTCTGGCAAGTAGTATCAGGGGGCCACTGGGAGCCTCAATCATCTTGGGATGGGATCAGCAGTAGCTGGAATAATGCCAGTAGCTCTTATTTCTTGCTAGTCGTGGTCCCTGGAAGTGAGGAGAGCTTGGACATCACTGGATCCCAATTACGCAGCCTCAGAGTCTTCCGTCCCACGTGTTCTCTGGAATCTCCCCCATATGCAGTCTCTTGTCACTCAATGCCAAGAGAATGCTGGGCTTGTCGCAGTGGAAAGCCACTTTGTTGATAGAGCCAGCGTGGCCAGGCAGCTGGTACAGTATTCTCCTGCTTGTGGCATCCCACATGTACCCAAACCTGTCGGCTGATCCAGCTGCTCTTTTGCTCCCTTCAGGTGACCAAGAAGATCTCAGGAGATTCTTTTCAAAGTCACACACATTTCCTTGAAATGCTCTCACACACCTCTCTTGAGGGGCAAATGGGTGGACATCCCAGACACGCACTGTATTATCCACTGCACTGCACAATACCTACGAGCCTTCAGAACTTAAGCTCAGACCAGCAACCAAATCTGTGAGGCCACTTGCGGTGCAGGTGAGCTTGTCTCGGGGTAGGTCCCAGACCTTGATGTCACTGTCTACTCCACCAGAGATAATCTGATTGCTTGTGCCATTCAAGGTCACATTGAACACCCGGTACGTGTTTTGAAGGGTCTGGATGGCTGCTTTCTTCCGGATATCCCAAAGCTTAACTGTACCATTGTGGCTGCCTGTGCAGCCACGCTGGGGCCCCCTCCTGGCTGGGTAGCAGGAATTTACACAGGAAGCGTGTCCCTTCAGCCTTTTAACCCTCTCGCCTGTTTCAGTACCCCATACTGCTGCAGTTTTAGCCTTGGATTTGGAAAAGAGCGTACCACCATCTGTGTTGTAATGGAGCTCCATCGCTGCACCACGACATCCTTTCAATGTGGCATAATTATCACAGTCACCACAGACATTCCACAGCAATGTCAGTCGGTCAAATCCTGCCGATGCTGAAGTGGAGCCATTGAGCGGAAACCGGCAGCGGGCCACTTGTCCTTCATGTCCCAGGAGCAGCACGATCAGGGCAAGGGACATGTGGGTGGTCCTGCTTGCAGCAGGCTCCGAGGGCCGCCTGCTGCTGCCCTGCTGGGGACCGATCTTGCCGCTCCGGCTGCAACTCACAACGCTGTTGCCTCTCGACTGCAGCCAGCGGCAGGCCCTTCCGCTTTGGCTCTGCTATCCTGGCTGTGCTTGGGTTTCTCAATGCGCGGTGCGTCATCCTGCTGAGCTCCGAGTGATCTGTGGCTGGGGGTCTTGCGGGTTGAGTCCTGGCTTTCTTTAGCGTTGCTGAAAGCATCTTAGACCGCCCGCTTGTTGATGCGTGGAGAGTAATTCTATGTCTTGGGACATTCATGATCTTTAGGGTTGACACCTCTGGGTTCTAAACCCCGCTGGAGTACTTAGTGATCTTTTAAACATACAAAAATTGTGCACAGATTGGAATAAATTATAATCGCTGTCACTGGCTCTTGGACTACATGGCTGAAAAGCCTTTCACTACATAGAGCTAACTTTTCCCTTAGAAAGGATCTGCCAGTTTCGACTCCTCTGCTTGTTCTCAAATTCAGTGGATATGACCATGTACATAATCTTAGCCAGCCTCGAGGGATGCTATTCTGCTATTGTGCTAAAGCGTGGTTCTTTGATCGCTTGTGAAGTTACACACCCGTTTGTCATGGGTTTATTGGTCTTGTGCCATCTTTTCTGCGAGTTGCCTGTGGAAGGGGTTTGTTGGCGTCCTTTCAGCCTTATTCTTCCTACGGACAACGAACACCATAAAGAAATCAAACACGCCTTTGACAGTGGTGACACGGTGGTTGTAATTGCTTAGTTCTTGGCCATGTTGGGCTCAGAATATGTTAGGTGAATGTGGTTTGTCCCTCTGCTACTGCCATGTCGCTCAAAGCTGTTCTTCGTCACATAGAGTTTTCTCTCTGATGCCTTTTTTCTTTCTCAGTCACAGGAGTTTTCCTCAGGCACCCTCTTGCTCCTTGTCCTATTGGTTTGGTCATTTTGTAAGAACTTCCAATGCTTCCTGTTAAAACTACAAAAAAATCCGCCAAAAAAGAAGCCTGTTAACCTGCATAACCAATGGGCACTTGTAAAGAACTGTGGGAAAGAAACCCCACACTGCCCGGCCTCTCAGCAGATCAGCGTGGTCCAGTTTGCCATTACTTTCTCTCTCAGAGGCCTGGGCACCACTCGCAGCCTGCCCACACCCCAGCTCAAGGCTTGCCTCAGGCTTCTTGATGGCCGCGTAGCTCATCCCTGGAGCACGAGGTCCGGGCGGGAGGCTGTGGATGCTGAGAAACACCTACGCTTCAGTTAAGTGATTTCATCAAGGGGTGACTCTGCTGCAGGCCTGGCTCATTACTGGCCAGGAAGGCAACCGTGAAGATTCCCCACTTCCAAGCGGCACCACGCCCAGTGACCAGGACCCAAATGTAGAGAAGGTGAGGAGGGGGCCACCGAGAGGGGTGCCATGGTCAAGGAGGAGTGTGTGGCTGTGTGGGACAGAATTCAGTCCGTGAAAGTGCTCGTGACAGAAGCGTCGAGGTTAGGTCAGAGAGCTGTGGTTTGGTGAACTGGAAGAATGGGAAGCCTGCATGAGAAATGGGTCTTGGGAGGAAGGGCTGGCACTGGCCATCGTGTGTGTGTGTGTGTGTGTGTGTGTGTGTGTGGTGTTGCTATTTTTTAGACAGGGTCTCACTGTGTAGTTGAATCTGGCTTCAGACTCGAGGTGCTCCTCCTGCCTCAGCCTCCCACGTGTTGGGGTTCCAGGCCACTACCACCACACCTGTCTGTTGATGTTAAATTTGAAATACACACAAAGAGCTGTTCACTGGAGCCCACAGGCCTAGAGTTTCAGTGTGTGGCCTCAGTGCCGGTCTTCTCAGGCCTCAGTGAGTGGGGCAGCCCCGGGTAGGCTCGGGTGGGCAGAAACCTTCCTCAGCGGACTCAAATGGAATCATCAGTTTCTGGCAATATGAGCTAAAGACCCTCAGGAAGTTCTGCCCTAAGTCTTGCTTGCTGTAGATCTTTCTCATGACCTGAATAGCTTAGACGGTGATGAAAGAGCTTTGATTTTATACCGCAGATGCGCGCGATGTGTCACTCAGTGACTCTGGCTCGGCCTCCCCCCTCTGCTCTGCCCCCTTCCTGCTACCTTGCCACCTTCTATAGAGCTTCCCTTTCCCAGACCCTTGCCTCACACTTTTTGACAGTTGCTGCGCTTCTGATCTCTGTTTTCATCAAAAACTGAGGCCATTTGAGCTGATTAACATCTCTGAGTTTGCAGTTTCTCCTCGAGAACTGAGCAAATCAACAGAACCAGCCTGAGATCCTCCAGGTGTGCAGAGTGACACGTGGTCCCAGGCACTGCTCACTGGAGGGTCCACTGGCCACAGCCACCCTGGGTACCCTCTGCCTTCACATTTGATTTTGGGGTTTCCCTGTTGCTGTGCCTGAAATCTACACCCCATCTTTCAAAGGCTTGAGAATAGTTACCAAACAAAAGCAGAGGTAAGTGAATATCATATCAAATATAAAATTATACACTGTGGTTTTTAAAAAACCTCTCTCCCTAAGTTTCTTTTTGTTTTACTTTATTTTTTCCTAAGTTTCATCTGAGTTTGGTCATAAATTCTTCCTGTATAGCTTGGTTCAAGCATGCAACCTTCAGGCGTCCAGTTTGTACCTGCTGGTGCTAATATGTAGAGCTTTATTCCAAGGATATAAAACATAAAAGAGAGCCCAAGTGTAGAGGTTTTTCTTGTTATTTTTTTTCTGGCTGGCTCAGTAAATCCTGGGGGTGGGGCTGGCATGGTATGTGGTGCCGGGGATCTAACCAAGGTCCCCTGTACCTGCCTAAGCTTGACAAGGTCCCCTGTACCTGCCTAAGCAGGTGCTTTTCTTGCTTATCTTAATAAAGACAACTCACCCGGGTGTTTTTAAGACCCAGCTGGCCTGGCCACTTTACTTTGCCAGGTTATAGGAAAGAAGACTTTGGATTAGAAAAGTATAGGCTGAACCAGAAATCTTGGGATTTGTTTGAAACAAAGCATTTCCCCAAAACGAGCAGATGCAATTAAATCTGAATTAACCCCTGAATCCCAGCTTCTAATGCTACTTTTACCCCTGGCCATGTGGTCACACTCATCTATTAAAATTCTAAGGACTTCTTCATGGGTATCTCAGTCTGGTGGTCATAGCCAGATTCACTGTAGCCTGAATGCAATAGTTATATAAGTAAAATGCATTTCTTTTTTCTTGATTTTTTAAGGAATTTTTAAAGACAGAATCTTAAGTTGCAAAGTTGCTTGGACTTGAACTTGTGATCCTCTTGCCTGAGTCTCCACATTTGAACTGATTTCTAATGATTGTGGTATAGTCCTTACACTCCAAATCCTTCAATAAAATATGTTCCAATTTGCTCTGTAGCCCAACATGTCATGCAGTTTTGTAAATATTTCACATACGCTTAAGAAGAATTTAAATTTCTTATTTTGTGCATGTGTGATTCTTTACAGGTGCCTCAAATATCTTGGTTGTGTTCTCCGAATCTGCTACAGACTGAATAACTCATATGTATATATTTATTCAAGCATTTGATTTATACTTGCTGAAAGGGGTATGTGAACATTTCCTACATGGTTACCGATTTAAAATTTTCTTCCATGTTTGTGTCATTTTTGCTTTCAGTAATTTGAGTCTCTTTTATGAGCTGCATCTGCATTTTAAATGGTTGTATTTTCCTGGTAAATTAAAACTGTCATTTTAATGCTATGTTCAGAAATGCTTTTATATATAAATCATATATATGAGTGTGCATATACATTCATGTATCTATTTACTTGTGATGCATTATCTATCTAATCTATAAAGTGCCCAGTAAAATGATAGCAAATTTTTTTTTTTTTTTTTTTAATTTTTATTTTTTTTTTTTTTTTTTTTTTTTTTTTTTTTTTTTTTTTTTTTTTTTTTTTTTTTTTTTTTTTTTTTTTTTTTTTTTTTTTTTTATTTTTTTTTTTTTTTTTTTTTTTTTTTTTTTTTTTTTTTTTTTTTTTTTTTTTTTTTTTTTTGTCTTTTTGAGACAGGGTCTCACTGTACAGTTCAGGATGGCCTTGAGCTCAGTTTTGTAAGCAGATTTGTTTTAGTTGTTCTTTTTTTTGAAGTATTTGGCACAGGGTCTCACTGCAGAGCTTGGACTCATAGTGATCCTCCTGTTCTTAGCCTCCCCAGCGCTGGAATTATAAACGCGCACCGTCACACCCAGTCTCTGTGGCCAGGTGAGCTTGCCCTGGGACCGGTGCAGCATGTGGTGCCGGCTATCAACCCTGGTGCCTGCGCTTGCCTAAGCAGGCACTTGGTCTGCTGAGCTATCTCACCGACTCTGGTTACTATTTTCTTGACCTTTCTCCTGCCATTTCTCTTTTATCCCTGCTGAGTCTTCTTATTGTGAACTATGTGTAGTTGGATGGGTAAAGCCGACCTGACCATCTTTATTTTTAAACTGGAGCCTGCAGTTCATTTTCATGGCCAGGACAGATGCAGCATCTAGCTAAGCGCACGTCTGCCGTAGCATTGTCTGTGTGTCTGGCCCCCCCTTCTGTTTCCCTCACAGCTAGTTTAGAAATTCAGTGCTTTTCTATGCCTTTGAAATTTCAGCATGTGTATTGCTGAGGTTGGTACCTTCTTCTCGCCTCTGTTTCCCTCTGTAGAAGTCTTTACCTTTTCCAGTTCCATTAACGCCCTCAAGAAGTGCTTTTACGTGCTACGCAGTGTTTTTCTCTGGTGGGTGCACTGACCAAGGTGTACAGTCTTTTATATTTCTTAAAATAGAAGACCTAAGTGGATTTTGCTTTCCTTTTTAAAATATACCTTACGTTGTTGCAAATGTAGCAGATAAAAATCTAGGAAATTAGACAACGTAGAGAAATAAAATTAAGAAATTGGAAACACTTTCTGCCTACTCTAAGATCACTTTTAACACTTTAGGGTGTATTATTTCATTGTGTGTGTGTGTGTGTGTGTGTGTGTGTGTGTATGAGAGAGAGAGAGAGAGAGAGAGAGAGAGAGAGAGAGAGAGAGAGAGAGAGAGAATAAATTTGTATATCTATGAAGGGATTTAAAAGCCAAAATAACATCATATTCCGCATACTAAGTGGTAAGGTGTGTTTTCCAGTTGACCTTTGCTCTCTGTTTTTGTTTAGTTTATGCACAGGTGCCATTCAGCGGGAAAGCTGTCTCTCAAATGTTCAGCTTGGTTAACGTTTGGGGCCGAGGCCCTGCCTAAGGTCACCCATGTTCTGGCTGTTGAGTCCTGTGATCCTTTCCTTGGGCATCTATGTCTCTTCTTATGACCCTGATGTGCTGAGTAGGCCAGGCTTGTCTTCTTATATGATATTCTACTCTTTCCATTTGTTAAATTTGTATCTCATGGGTTATTTAATTTGATCTTATTTTTCCTCTGTATCCTGTAGAGATTACTTCTATAGGCTGAAAGGATTCAAATTACATATTTTTGATTAGCAGCCCTAAGTGATAATATTACTATTTTTTAAATTTAATTTTTTATTTTGAAGAGTAAAAATAGCAGAAGCAAAGATAGAAAAACAATAACAAGTAAGAGTACATACAGTACAGAATTTAAAACAAGAAAAATTTAAAAATGATTGTATTACATATTTTCATCATCAAATCAGTTTAGATTAATAGATATAGGTATGTAAGATTGATCAAACAATTAAACATTAATACTTTAAATAAACTTTAAATAAATTTTTTAACTCTTTCAAATACATTTTGTATTTAAGTCATTCTTCTAAAATCAATTATAGAGGTTGAGGATGCAGAAAATGTAAGGTCTTGAGATTGATTCCTGGTACCGCCCAAAATTTATTTATTTATTTATTTATTTATTTAATTTTATTTTTTTTTATTTATTCTTTTGAGTTCTTACACTAGGGAGACTATGTGATATTCGCATACATAGGTCTGGTTTATTTCACTTATGAGTATATGTTCAAGATACATCCATTTATATATGAAGTATTCCCATTTATCATTTTTTATAGCTGAAGAATATTCCATTTTATGAAAATATCACAGCTTTTTCAACCATTCTTCAGACAAAGGGCATTTTGGTTGTTTCCAGGATTTGGCTATTATAGATTGTGCTGCTGTAAACATAGGTGCACAGATATGATTATGATATGATGTTTTCAGTTCTTCTTGAAGAATTCCCAGTAGGGGGATAGCTGGACTGAAAGGGATTTCCAGCTCTAGGTTTTAAGGAGTCCCCCCTACTGCTTTCCATAATGTTCGCACCGGTCTGCATCCCACCAGCAGTGGAGAGGGGTTCTTTTCTCCCCACAGCCTCCCCAACATTTGTTGCTGGTTGATTTCTTTACGGTAGCCATTCTTTCTGGGGTGAGATGGCATCTAAGTGTTGTTTTGATTTGCATTTCATGAATGGCTAGCGATGTGGAGCATTTCTTCACGTATTTATAAGCTTGTTTAATTTCTTTCTCTGAGAGGTGTGTGTTCATCTCAGATGCCCATTTTTGGATTGGGTCTTTGAATTTTGGGACCCTAATGGTTTTTAGTTCTTTATAAATTCTAGATAGAAGACCTTTGTCTGAATACGTATTAGCTAAAATCTTTTTGAAATTTGTGGGTTGTCTTTTCACTCTGTTGGTAATTTATTTTGACATGAAGAAGCTTCTCAGCTGGAGGAGGTCCCATTTGTTGATTCTTTCAAGTTTTAAATGTGCATTTTGACTTTTGTCCATGAACTCTTTGCCTACTCCAAAGTCTTCAAGATTTCCTCCAACTTTCTCCTCTAGGAGGTTTAGGGTTTCTATTTTAACATTTAGATCTTTAATTCATTTTGATTTTAGTTTGGTGCATGGAGATAGACCTGGGTCAGGTTTTAATTTTTGACATGTGGACAGCCAGTTTTTCCAACACCATTTGTTAAAGAGGCTGTCTTTCTTCCAGTAAATATGTTTGGCCCCTTTGTCAAAAATAAGGTGGCTGAGTGTGTTTGCATTTGCTTCTGTATCTTCTAATCTATTACACTGATCCTCAGGTCTATTTTTTTGCCAATACCATGCTGATTTTATCATGGTAGCTCTGTAGTGTAACTTTAGGTCAGGAATTGTAATGCCTCCTGCCTTGTTTTTGATGCCCAGGGTTGTCTTTGCAATTCTAGGTCTTTTCTGGTTCCAGATAAATTTTAGGAATGATTTCTCCAGGTCTGTGAGGTATGTTGATGGTATTTTGATAGGAATTGCATTAAATGTGTATAACAATTTAGGGAGTATGGCCATCTTCACAATGTTAGTTCTTCCTATCCAGGAGCAGGGAATATCTATCCATTTTTCTGAAATCCTCTAAGATCTCTTTCTTCAGAGTATTGTAGTTTTCATTGGATAGATCTTTTACTTCTTTAGTTAGGTTAATTTCTAAATAGTTCATTTTTTCAATGCTATTGTAAAAGGTATTGTTTCTCTAATTTCTCTCTCAGTGTGTTTGCTCTCTGTGTAGAAGAATGCTCTTGACTTCTGTCTGCTGACTTTGTGCCCCATGCTACTGAATTTGCATATTAATTCTAGTAGCTGCAGCTGTCGTTAACACAGTCGCTTTTCACTTGACCATACGAAATAGTCTCAGATTCACAGTACAAGAACCAAGGCATCCCAATTTTAAAACACCTTGTAAAATGTAGTATTTTTCTTTGACATTTGTTTTTGTATCATGTGGAAAAAATTTTTTTGTTCTGAAATCTAAAAGTGTACTCTATTCTTTTTTTAGTTTCAATTTTTTTATTGTTTAAATTTAACAATGGTTATATTACATATTTTCATCATCAGATCAGTTTAGATTAATACATATAGGTATATAAGATAGATCAAACAATTAAAAATTAACCTTTCTAAATCAACATTACTTTTTTTTTTCTTTTCCCCTTTCTTTTCTTTGAAAGTTGACATATTGCATATTGTCCTCACAATCATTGTTTTGTTTAAATTTTATTTTATTTTCTTGTTTCAGAACTTTTGTTTGTTTATTTATTTATTTTCATGGCCGGCTCAGCCTGCCCTGATGGCAGGGCTGGCACAGCATGTGGTGCCAGGGATTGAACCGCGGCCCCTGCAGCCGCCCAAGCTTTCCTAAGCAGGTGCTTTAGACCACTGAGCGATCCCGCTGGGCCCATACTGTATTCTTGAAGCATAAATTTGTTTTTGAATCTATGGAGAACTTGTTTTTATATATGAGATTTGGTTTTACTTACAAATAACACATTTCCTAGTAAAGCTACTGAGTCATCCATACTTTGTTTTTTCTGAAGGCCAAAAATGTTGAATTTTTTTTTATTGTAGTTATTGGTCACTAGTTTCTCTTTTAAAAATAAATGATCCAGAATCAAGAGTTTTGTTAATTGTGAGCTGGGAAAGTAGCTCAGTGGTCTAAGTGCCTGCCTCGAAAGTGCAAGGATCCTGGTTTGATCCCCAGCACCACATGCCTGCAGGCCTTGGAACCCCAGGAATGCTGTGCTGGCTACCAGGTATAGTGGTGCACCCTTGTAATCCCAGCGCTGGGGAGGCTAAGATAGGAGGGTCACTAGGAGTCCAAGCTGCACAACCAGACCCTGTACTAAATAAAAATAAATAATAAATTAAATAGAAAACAATTATCATGGTAGCAGAAAGTGGACGGAGACTTTCTGCAACATACACAGGTCTGTCCTTTTGTAGTTTCTGCTGCTTTAGTTGCCTTTATTTTTGTGTTGAATTTCATTTGGAGAAATGCCAAGCTCAGATATGCTGAGTTAATGTAAAGGAGTGGTTTTTCATGTGGTGAGGAGAGAGTGAGAGATGTTTTTGCTACAGGAACCACCTTCAGGCTGGAAGCCTGAGGAGTGCACACCTGGGAGAGCCTGGCAAGGAGTTTTAGGGCTCACGGCCAGGTGCAGCTTCTGGTGCCTTCACAGTCCACCGTGTTTCACCCTAGGCTACTTTGCTCACATGGTGCTGGACCTACTTTTTTGAAAGCTCCAACGACTCAAAGTAACAGACTGGTCCTTGCGCCTTTGTATTTGTTGACTTTGCATCATGGTTTGACAAACTGAAGCCTTCCTGGAAAATGTAATAGAATTTAACCAGAGTTCTCCTGTTTGTACAACTTAGGAAAGGAGATGAGATCACTGAAAGGGTAGGATAATCTATGTTACGGGAACTCCAGTTATTACTAAGACATTCTTGAAATTACACTTACTGCCTTTAAATATTAATTCTGTTTCCTGACAGAATGAATGAAAGAATTCAAGCAATTCTAAAACACATGGAGGAGAAGCTAAGTTCTCAAGAAAAGAAAATTGTCAGAAGGCAGAATGAGCAATTTGACAGCATGCATGAATTATATTATTACGAATGCTTCAGAATGGTCAACGTCAAACTGTGGGATGTGTTTTGACCGAGTATAGTAGCTTTGAAGACATGGGAAGTGATGAATGTAGTGCTTAATGGGGTAGTTTCTAAGAAGTGAATTAGATTTCTTAGTTATGGAAGTGGCTTAAGCTGTGTACTATCTATTTCAGTTCATTAGGGTAGCATTTAGTACATTAATACAATGATGAAGGGGCTTGTGGGATAGCTCAAAGGACTAAGAACCTGCTTAAGCCAGCACAGGGATGGGGCTTTAATCCCTGGCCCTGACCCTGGGTGAACTGAGCTGGCTACTGAGACTTGGCTTGGTGGCACATGCCTGTAATCCCAGCACTGGGGAGGCTGAAACCAGGAAGATCACTACGGGTCGAACCTGCATAGAGAGACCCTGAGCCAAATACTTATAAAAAGCAGTGATGGAATTAAACTTATTGTAATGTGCATAATTAATTAAAATGTCATAGTAAGCTTATTTGATGTGAATTATTTGAGATATTGCTTACTAAATCATCAAATGTACATAATGGAAAAAATAATTCTGTGATCCCATAGCTCTAGAAAATTGTCTAGTGGTCATTTAAGGTAAATACTGGGCCCAAATTGGAGTCTTGGTATTTCTTGCTGATGGCCACAATGATGGTCGGAAGAAGAGAAATTTAACAAAAATTGTGTTTTGTTCTGTTTTGATTGAACTTTCCCAAATTCAAAATGGAACGTGCCATGGTCTAGGAGGTTCTTTAGTCCTAGGGAAAATGGAACAGTTGTTTATCCTGCATTGAATCCAAACTGGCCAACCAGGGTATGATACATACTGTGAAAGGGAAAGAATCTCTTCAAAAGGAAGGAAAAATTGGTATGAGGAAGAGGACAAAGGCAAGACGGGAAAGAGATATATTAATGTACATATGCAGGACAGCTTGGATCATTGCACTGCTGATTTTTGCGAATCTATTGAAAAGAGCAATTAATGCTTAAATTTGTTCTTCTTTTTTAACTTGTTAAAACCAATTCTTTATGTTTGTGTCTGGTAACCTAAACAACTAATTTGAAGAGACCATTATGCAATACAGGAACCATTGTCAAATTCCTATTGTTTTGTTTAGTGAAATTTTATAGTTTCTATTTTTTTTTTTTTTTTTTTACCATTTTGTATTCTCTTAAAAAAAAAGAGCTCTCTTCCAGGAGACCTGGACTGGAAAGGGAATTCGTCTCCTTCCGGCCCACAAGGGCAGATGACAAACTCAGCACAGCCCAGGGCTGGAATCTGCTTCCCACCCTAGCACTTAGCTGGATTGAGGTAATGAAGCCATTTACGGAGCGCAAGAAACAGAGTCTTCAGGATATTTGTGTGTCCATGTCTGCTTCTCCTCACCTTCCTCAAGGACGGTGTGTTGTGCTCGAGTCCACAGACCCCTTGCCGTGTAGCCCGACCCACTCCAACTGAGCTTTTGACCACTGCAGCTGAGGAATCCTACTCTAGTGTGTGCGCCCCACGAGTGCTCAGTGGTTGCTAGTCTTTACTCTTGTGCAGTTATTATAGTTTGTCTCAGTTTCATAAAATTTATTAAATAAAAGGTAGAAAAATTTTATAGTTGTCAGAGTTCTGGTTGGGAGGCCACCTAAAGCTTAGAAGACCCAAAGGCTAATCTTGTAGACAGGACAGGATTCCTTCCCACAAAATGCCTGGAAGAGTTTGGTTGAACTTACTTTTCTGTTTCTTTGGAAAAGTAACATTTTCTGTTGTAAATATTCTGCTGGTTTGAAAAAAAAAATTAACCTGGGATAATTTAGCAATTGCCTATCCCGTGTATAGAAACTAGAGGTTTTGGAGTTCATCTGACACTGTGTCTATAAGATGGAGGATGTGTTATTAAGAGCCTTGCATTTGCAGGTAATAGGAAATGCTCCTCCTTCTGACCTATACAAAGGTATAGGTTTGTGTTTGCATAGTGGAGAAAGCATCCCAGGCTATAAGGCTGCAGTACTGCTGCCACACCCCGGCTTCTCCCTCAGTTCGCAACTCTACTTCTAAATAATTGCTCCTGCTTTGCCCCATAGTGGCAGTCAGTCTGATCCCACTCTGGCTGCTACAACTGGAAGCCGTCAACAACCCATGTTCAGGTGCAGACGGAAGGGAAAGAGCCCGTGTCTCCCCAAGCGCAGTCCCAGCCCAGCTTCCCCTCCTCCTCCTGTCTTTGGCGTGTCTGTATGAGTATCTTCTCCTACAACCAGTCTCTGTAGCTTGGCGATTGCAGCATGTGGATGAGAGCACTAGGCCCGAGTCACATTGTCCATCCTAGAGCCAAGGTGAGAGAATCCCAGGAAGTGTGAGCACAGCTTCCTGAAAGAGGGAAGGAGGGCGTGTGCCCACAGGTGGAGATGCCACAATGTTTCCTACGAAGGGCATCTAGCCAAATGCAAGCTGGGTGATGAGAAGTTTTGCTACTTTCTTTATGTATTTTTGTTACTGGGATTGAATGCAGGACCTTGCATATGCGAGGTACGCATTCTACCACTGAGCTACATCCTTGTCCCCTTTGGCCACTTTAGTGCAAGGGATGTGTGGTGGCTGGATGTTTATGTCTCCTTCACTACCTCCCGCCGTTTCATATATTGAGGCCATAATGCTCAACATGGTGGTGACCTCCAAGGAAGTAGTAGGTTTACATGAAGCCTTGAGATCTCTGTCTCTCCTCTCCCCTTCCCTCCCCTCCCCTTTCCTCTCCTCCTCCTGTTTCCTCCCCTGTACTCCTCTTCTTCCTCTTCCTCCTCTTCCTCCTCTTCTTCTTCTTCCTCTCCTCCTTTTCCTTCCCCTTCCCCTTCTTCTTCTTCTTCTTCTTCTTCTTCTTCTTCTTCTTCTTCTTCTTCTTCTTCTTCTTCTTCTTCTTCTTCTTCTTCTTCTTCGTCATTGGACAAAGAAGGAAGAAGGATGACTTCCTTCTCCTGCTCCCCACAGCGCCTCAGCAGCTGCTGTGATCCTAAATCACCCCGCATTTGGCCACCCTCCTATTTCGTGGGAATTACCTGGGGGCTGCAGCTTCTTCTGGTATGCCACAGTATAAAAATAGCATTCTATTTTGGATCTGGCCACGGCAGTGCCTTTTAAGCAGAATTAAAGTCACTTTGCAGTCATAATTCTTGCCTGGCAAACCCAGGGTGATCTGGAGGCTTTCTGAAATGCAAGCCTAGAAGATGGGCATGGGATGTGCTGTCTGCTCCCCACACTGTTAGGCTGCATGAGGAGAAGCCTGAGTGAGGCCTTGATGTCCTAGTTTCCAGTAACTAGTTTCTGTGGTGGGAGTTTATTACATTGCAAATAGGGAGCTTTCGGTTCAAAGGCTGGCTGTGATACAATGAATATGTTCACTTTTAAATGTGGGGCCCCAGGCACCAACTCAGACGTGTGTGTGTGTGTGTGTGTGTGTGTGTGTGTGTGTGTGTGTGTGTTTCACCTGGGTCCTAGCATGCGCTCTGGCATCAACCTAGGGCAATCCTGCCTTCCTTGACACATGCCCTCGGTCGCCTTTGCTACCTTGTGGTGATGGCGGTGGGGGTGGGGCAGCATGAGATGCGCTCTTTTCGTGTTCCTAAGGATTCCCACCATCCCCGGGGTGGAGAGTTTCTTGCCAGATGACCTGATTAACCAGGGAGATATAAAGTGTAAGGTGTATTGATTGGCTTTGGCTGCAGGAAATAAGACAAAGGTGCTTTCTGCTGATGGCTAAAACTAATTACAACACAGGACCGCTGGGCTTTCGGGGTCCTGAAGCAATGTCCTAAGGTCTCCAAGGAAATAAACACAATCTAAGCACAAGGGAGGGTAAAGCAAGGAGAGAGGCTCCGTTTCACGCCTTCTATTTATTTGACTTCTGCAAGTGGGAATTCTGCGGATGCCTTGCTCTTATGGGTGTGCTCCTTTAGTTAATACCGGCGTCTCTAGGGGGATTTTGTCCTTCAAGGCCACCAGGCAGCTGGGCCTCGCGTTTCCAGCCTGCCCCAAGCTTACCAGAGCTGATCTCACATGAATAAAGAGGCTGCTTGGCTTTGGATTCTGTGAGGCGAGGGCAGAGATGACCCACATGCCTGGCTGCGGAGCAGAACTGGGAACGGATGCCTGTCTCAGGAGTCACGCCCGCATTCAGGGCCGCCCATCCCAGCACATCGCGTCCGCCTTCTGGGCCACCCATCCCAGCTTGCCCTCTGGAGTTCTCCAAGTCCTGGGTCAGATTTGGCCGGCAGCCTGTGTGTTCAGGCAGCAGAGCAGGCGCTGGGGCTGAAGGCTGTCAGCTGCTCACAGCCCTCAGCACCCTCTCGCACTGGCTCCTCTCCTCTTTTGCTGCTGCTTCTAAGCTGATCCTGAGCATGCCCCAAGTTGGGTTTAATTCACAGACACTGACAGACATGCACACACCCTTTATTGGTCAGGGTTTTACTTAGAGGAACAGAACAGATATAAGGGATGGATATTAACATAAAATATACAATCTATGAGGAATTATAAGATTGGCTTACAATAGTTAGCCACAGAGTCAGATGAGGAAGCACGCACAGGGTGTCTGCATGCTCTGGGCTGAAGAATTCAACCCCGAGGTCTGGACTTCACTGCAGCACTCTGTGTAAGTCTCTATCTGTTGGCTGATGGGTCTGAGATGGAAGACTGAAGTGTCTGTAGATGGACGCTGAAGAGCCTGCGATGGATGGTGAAAGTTCCAAGCTGGAGGCCGAAGAGTCTGCGCTGCAAGCCAGATGATGAAGTCCAGGCAGAATGCGAAGACTGAAGCTTCTCCAACGAAGTGAAGTGTTGACTCCCTCTTCAGCCCTTTAAAAAGTCTTTTTGTGCTGTCATTCTGATGTGGGCCCATTGTGCCCTAGGGTGGAACCAATCATACTCCAGGATGAGCCCTTGATCCCACTCTAGGGAGAAAGCCAATCATATCCTAGGCAGGCCCTGGTCATGCTCCACGGAGGAACCAACTGTACCCCAGAGTGGGGCTCCCACCAACAGGGAACCAGGCCGCTGAGTCATTCAGCCACGTTGACACATTGTATCAACTACTACACACTCCCTTACCCCTGCTGCCTGTGGGCCTCAGATCCTGCCTCTGCGGTCACTATTACCTTGTCCTGGAGACCAAATTGTCACGCACACTACAGTCTCAACAACAGCACTTTTTTTTTTTTTTTTTTTCAGAACCAGGGATCAAACTCAGGACCTTGCACTTGCCAGGCAGGCACTTGTGCCCCTGAGCTATCTCCTCAGCCCCTAGCACCCTAGTTTTGTTTCCTAGGCTGCCATTTTTTGCTGTGATCACCCATCTGTTCCCCCAGGCCTCCCAAGCTTCCACACTCTGCTTTGGTCCCGAGGTCCACCTTGCGTGTTAAGGCTCTCTCTGCTCATGGGAGTCTGACTATGCATTGATTGCTTCTCTCTCTGACTCGAGCCGCTTCCCCTGTTAAGTATCTGATATTGTTCCTGCAGATCCCACGCAGAGGCAGACCAACACCTCCCTACGCCCACACTGCAATTTCTGGAACCCATAACTATGCTGGATGTCTTAGTTACTCTTCTCTCGTTGGTGGGACAAACATTCAACACTCAAAATGAAGGAAGGAAAGGTTTATTTCGCCAATTAGGAGATGAACCCAGGTTCGCCGCGTGGGCTCCGTGTTGTTAGGAGGAGCCCAACGCCAGCCGGAAAACATTGCCACAAGTGGGCACAAGGAAGCAGGCCTGGCTAGGGGGAGAAGGCTGTGCCTTCTGCTGATGGCGTTTCAATCACGAGATGATTACTCTAATTAGGCGGGGCCAACTGCGCACGGAGGATCTAATTTCCCTTACCAACTTCTGTCTGCGCGAGTGCTCATTATCACAACGAGAAGGTTGTTTGTGGGTAAAGAGTGGAGACAAATCGGTAGGAAATTGGGCTGGAATGACATGCAGAGGGAGGCGGGGGTGGAGACACCGTCTTGGGTCAGCACCGAGGCGCATCCCCGGCTTCACAGGCCGCTGACCCGGCCGGGATGGCAGTTCTTGGGAGTGTGCAGCCACCCGGCTGGCCCTGGGGACCGTTGAGTCACGCGTTGCTTCCCCGGTCCCCCATGCCTCGGCAGGGTCTCCAGCGCCCTTGCACACCTCGGTTCCCTGTGCGGCGTCCCAGCCATCTCCCAGGTCCCATTAGCGGATTTTCTCTTTCTCGATTCTGTAAGAGTGGGAAATTCTGTTAATTGTGAGAGGTGGCGCTAAATGCCACCGGCCTTGCAAAGGCCCTCTTTGCTGGCTTCGGACTGACTTTGATTCAGCAGGAAATTAACTGAGAATACCCATTGTTTTCATTGGTTGGGCTGGGCTTTACGGTAGTAAGAGCCGGCACTCGTGTCTCCACAGCTTAGCGCAAAAGCTTTATTCTCTCTCATCTGCCATGGCTTGGGGGCAAGGGGGTAGCTGGGAGCTGTTTCTGAACCAGCGCCATGAACTCTACAGCCTTTCAAGATTACTTTTAATTGGCCAGGCTGGTACTGGACTTGGGGGCTCAGAGGCTCTTCCACCTCAGCCTCTCAAGTAGCTGCCACTGCAGGCTTATGCCACTATACCCAGTTTCTTCCACCCTTCGAGAGTGTGGGCTAGAGCATGTGGACCTCCGGGTGGCCATGGCAGGGGAGGAGCGGCTGGGGCTAGTTGCCATCTCAGCTCCAGGCCCAACCAGAACTCAGGTTTGTGAGTGTCCCGTGACCAAATGCGAGGGACTGAGAAGTGCGACTTTCCGCTGGGCAGAGAGAGGAATGAGACTTTGGCAGTGCCTGGGCACGGGTGCCAGGGTGTGACCCAGACAGCATCGTGACCTGGAAGTTTCCTCGCCACATACCGTTTAGTGCAGGCCCCCCTAGTGCTTTTACTTAGGTATTTCTTAAAATTGCCTCCCACACCTGTAGTTTGCCAGAAAATCTTTTCCAAGGAATTATCTCATTTTTGATATGTAAATAGATGTTTGATAAACAATTTGGAGTACTAAATGAGCCAATTCCTTCTCCTTTGGAGGCCTCCTCCCAATCCTGTACATTTCCCTTCTAGGGATCATTTTTGCCTCGGGACCTTTCTGACTGGGCCAAGGTGAGACAGCCTCATTGGTTGATCAGTGTCCAATCAGATTCTGTTTTGTATAATTGCAAGTCAGTGACACCGGGGCTTCCATTGGATAATGGTTTCTGGCCCCTGGTAGGTGGAGTCTCCTGGTGGTGTGGCGTGGCCATCTTTGAAGCCCTCTGTACTAGCGGGCTGTCTGACTTGGACTTCTGAGACCCTGCAGTTTCTTTCTTTTTTTAAAATTCTTTTAATTTTAAACTTAATTTTTTTTTTATTTTTGTGAAAGAAAACCTTAATTCCAATAGCTTTAAAACTTTACTTCAAACATCATTTCCCCTAATGTGATTTTCATTATACAGACTTATGTTTTTTTTTAAATTTTATTATTATTATTATTATTAAAATTTAACAATGGTTATATTACATATTTTCATCATCAGATCAGTTTAGATTAATAGATATAGGTATATAAGATTGATCAAACAATTAAACATTAACACTTTCAATAAACATTACTTTTTTTTTCTTTTCCCCTTTCTTTTTTTAACAGTTGACACATGCAGTTACGAAACAAGGCATGAGACTCACGATCTTTCCATGGTCCTTTTTCCTTTCTCAGGGTGCTTATTTGCAGTGGGTATCTGATAGGTGGCCCCAATCTTTTACAAACTGTGCTCTTAAAAAAAAGATGTATGTTTGTGATAACAGTACGTGGCTTTTGTCACGAGTAGTTGCTGCATACACATATCTTGATCCTTTTTGCTTTCTCTCTCCCCTCCCCTCTTTCAGGATTTTGCAGTCCTGAATCCCCTTGCACCTCTACAAAGTCTACCTCCCTGTCTGGTATCTTTAGCCATTAGAGAAACACAAGTCAAAACAGAGCTTTCATCTAGCTTTCATTTTGCTCTTTAATATATTTATGCTTTGGGTTTCTTACATTAGAGAAACCATGCAATATTTAACCTTCTGTGTCTGATTTATTTCACTTAATATTATCATCTTAAAACCCACCCCGTTTCTTGAGATGACTCAAATTTATCATTCTTTCTCGAAGCCTAGTCCTCAGTTACGCATAGATACCACATATATTTTCTTTACCCATTCATCTGTTGACGGGCATATAGGCTGCCCCCCCACCCCCAGATTTGGCTGGTATGCATTGTGTTACTATCGAGGTGGGCACACATGTATCACTGTAATTTGGTGTTTTCATGTCTTTGCGGGGAAAACCAAGAAGAGCCATAGCTGAGTCAAACTCAGTCTCTGATTTTAGATTTCTGAGAAGTCTTCATACAGTGGGGGTGGTAGTTTACATCCCCACCAACAGTATAACAGGGCTCCTTTTCCTCAGCAACCTTGCTAGTATTTGTGGTTTTTTTCCTTTTTTCTTTTGAAGTTGTTAATATTAACTATTTCTTCTGGAGTAAGTATTATTTTGATTTATGTTTCTCTAATGGTTGAAGATATCAAATAGTTATTTTTTCGTGTACCTATCAACCATTTGTATTTCTTCTTCTGAGAAGTATCTATGCATTTCAATTGCCCATTTAAAACTTGGATTTTTTTTTTTTTTTTTTTTTTTTTTTTTTTTTTTTTTTT
>PVJA010005118.1:22183-34148 GCA_004027025.1 Myocastor coypus | reverse complement strand
TGTGCAATTGGAAACCAGAGGTAAGAGTGTCACTCAGTCTTCTTAGAAGCAGAATTTTGATTCGCGGGACCTAGCGCTGGTTATTTTCTTATTTTCTCACATGCGGTCAATGACCATGAGCTGGGAGAGCTCTTAAGCCAAGAGCAAAGTTAGAGTTGGCAAGGTGTGAAAACCTGCAGGGTGTAGACCGAGGTGCTCTATATCGTACAGTG
The DNA here is from genome assembly GCA_004027025.1 of Myocastor coypus. Lineage (NCBI taxonomy): Eukaryota > Metazoa > Chordata > Mammalia > Rodentia > Myocastoridae > Myocastor > Myocastor coypus. The sequence goes on along the minus strand of PVJA010005118.1, from coordinate 33,936 downwards.
TGCGACAAAGTTATTTTATTTTTTTTTTCAAGTCATACACCCCACAATAGTGGTGCTGCAGTCTGAGCACTGCTGTTTGCTCAAGAGTCACATATTAGAACGTATACCTGCTGTGGTGGTATTAGGAGGTGAGGACTTGGGAGAGCAGTCGAGTTACTGAGGAACCTTCCCCTTCTACAAGAAGCTCCACAGAGCCCTCTGGCCTCCTTCTGCCATGCAAAGACATATAGAAGGTCCATTCTTTGAAACAGTGGGCTGCGCCTGAAACCGAATCCTCTGGCATCTTCATCTTGGACCTCTCAGCCTCTAGAGCTCTGTGTAATACACTCTGGCTGCACAATGATGCTTATTCTAAGATATGTTCTTGGAGCAGTGGCGATGGAGTATGACGTACTGTGACCATCATCATGGTTGTCAGCCTGACTGCCTTAAGAAATGCTCATCGACTTAGTAAGCGCAATGCTGTGTCTGTGGGGTGTTCCCAGCAATGACCAGCACCAGGACCAGGAAGCTGAGGGGATGATCTAACCTCATGATAGGTGGCAGCCTCAACAGGCTTGCAGCCCTGACAGAGCGGAAGGGGCTGCATCAATCCCTCCTGTTCTATGGAGTCCGGCTTCTCAGGTAAAGTGGCGACTGTATCCTCTGGTTCTCCAGCATGCAGACAGCTGGAGTGCAGTCTCCCGCTCTGACCCTGTAAGCCTTTCTGAGAAATCCCTTGTCTAATCTTATCTATTGTCCATCCATCCATCCATCCATCCGTCCATGCATCCACCTGCCCCTCTATCTATCTATCTATCTATCTATCTATCTATCTATCTATCTATCTATCATCTGTCTATCCATCTTATGTATTTATTACAGCTTAGATCTGGGTTGTTACCCCAAATCTCATGTGTTTGGGAGGGGATTGGATCACAGATTGTATATGCTCTGTTGATCCTGTTTCTAACCAACATAAATGTGCTTTTTCAGTTGTTATGGTTTGTGCATATTTGTTCTCCCAAAGCCTCCTGCCGTCATTGAGGCCCAGTTTCTAGTTTGTGATTAATTCACGACACAAGGCTGGGATTATGGGTCTGAGTACTATTGGGATTATGGGGTCTGAGTACTGCTGGTATTATGGTTCTGAGTACTTCTGGGATTATGGGTGTGAGTACTACACCCAGCCTGCGGCAGATAGCCTGAATTTACCATAAGAGAGACAGAGACACACTTGCTCCCATAGCCGTTGTCGCTGTTACTCCTCCCCTTTGCCCTTGCTGTTTTCTGTCTTCCACCACCACGAACTGCTGCCCTCTGCCATATGCCACTCTGCCTTGGATCCCGCTGAGAATGGAGTGAAACCTCCAGTAATTGAGAGCTAAACAAACCTTTCTTTCCCTCATTTTGAGTGCCGGGCATTTGTCCCCACCACAAGAGAAGAGTAACTGAGACAGTTATCCTGGTCTCTTATTAGACATCTTATCTTTTCACCTCTGTCCCAAGTGAGAAGATACTAAAATCATGAAGATATTAGACTTTTCTAATGTTTAAGGCTGATTGAGATGGGTTTCCCAGGAAGCAGATTCTAGAAGCAGCGGAGCAGATGGGATATTTACTGGTCCTGGTCTTTAGATCTGTGGGAAGGGCAGAAGGAATCCTATTGGGGCAGTGCCAGAGCTCAGGCAGTGCTGCAGGCCCAGCTCAGCCAGAGCCAAGCCCATGAAGAGCTCAGGAGCCAGATGGCTCCTCAGAGGTGCTCAGAGCAGCCAAGCCTTCACGCACCTGGGTGTGTATGTCACTCTGTGTGCCTGATTTTGAGGTGATTTGTGCACTGAGCCCAGTCTCTGGCTGAAGTAGACCCGAGGGACTGACACAAGAGGCCTGATGCCTTCAGTAGCTCAAGCAGCTATCAACGAGTTTTTCATCAGAGGAAGTCTTGGGCCGAACCTGGCAGTGCCCCCCGCAGTGTGTTGCTAAATAGACAGCTTTGAGGAGCAACCTCGAAGTGTTCTGCTATTAGACACTTATGATAAAAAATGTTGTTCAAAAAATCTCAGGGATATGTTTCTTTCTGGGGGAGATTAATGAGTATCTCAATTAATAATGATTCATAGTTCTGAGATGTTGATGCGATTTTCTTTTTATCTTTAAGGTAGCTTTTCACCCCAAAAGGGATGACCTAATTATTCGAGGTTTTAAATTAATTTTCTATTTCTTCAAATAAAACGTTAAAAGGTCTTGTTTTCTTTAAGCCTCTCTAGATCCCACTTATAAATCTTAATGTTCTTTTTATAAACCCAGTGAATTTTAATAATCCACTTCAAGGGTGCTTTTATTAGTGTTCCGGTTGAACAGACGAAACTACCTTAAATAACCAGCCACATTTACAACTTGGTTAATTAAATTCCTTTAAACATTTTTACTGCATTTATAAATATAATATATTTGATTTTGCCTCTGTAGATAATGTAATAAATTAAAGTTATGAATACAGTAAATCTCAAGTTCTCTTAAGCCTCTCAGTGCTATTTACAAATCCTGCTGAATTTTCCTGAATCTTCCAGCTTAACATCTCAAATCAAAAATACATTACCCATTTTCATGGAATGTCAAAACTGATGGGTTGGGTTTGGTAGGTCAGATCCTCTCCAAATGCTTTAAGCCTCCCAGATCCACAAGAACAGCACGCGTGCGGCCCACAGGCTGTGCCCTTCTGTCTTACCGCTAGGCGTATCTGGGACCCCCAGGATCTTCTAGGGGAATGATGTCTGCTTTGCCTACAGCTCTCTCGGACAGCAGGGAAGCGAGAGCGCAACCAACCTCTGCCCTCCATCGGGAGATTTAACTAATCCGTAATTCTTACCATTGCATGAGCTCAGCGAACACCCTCTTTTCTGGTTTTTAAACAAGTTGATTACATACAATGACAGATACACATCACATATAGTGACTGGGTACATGTTCTGAAGCATGAATGCGTTGTGGAATGGCCAGGCAGAACTAATAAACATGCGCCTTCCCATCCTTTGGGGGGCGTCTGTCCTGTGATGGTTGCACCGCTCGGCATGGAGCACTACCCAGGGAAGACAGGCCAGGCTCGCGCTGCCCAGGCAGGTGCTTACGCCCCCGAGCCATCTCCTCAGCCCCCCTACACTCGCTTCTTGCATATTGACTGTTAAACAGCACCATTTCCGGGGTTCCTCTTCAATCCGATTTGTAGAGTGTGGGGATTGTTCCTGAGACACTTTTCTCAATCTCGTAACTTGAGTACCATTAAGTTTACCAACAGAAGCTTTTTCATTGGTTTATTACTGCTTTTAACTCAGCACAATTATGTGTACTTATAAGATAGAGTAGGATATTTTAATGCAGCTATGCAATACGCATGGATCAAATTAGGGTAATTGTCACTTCTCTTTTTGTTTTTTATTGTAAAGGAAATGAAAAAGAAGAAAACAACTTGATAAAATGATACAGAATTTCAAAACAAGATGACAGGAAATGAACAATGGTTTTCATTTGCGAATTGTTATCTTTGAAGTAGTTGCTCAGATTACCAAGGTAGGAATGCAAAACCGATGAAGCAATTGAGCATTAATTGTTCCTTTCAAAAAATCAACAGAGATTAGTACCACAATTATTTTGGCTAATATATAGATATACTTCTTTCCTCCCTTCCTTTTTTCTTTTCTCTTTTCCCCCATCCCAGTTGTTCTTTCCTTTTTCCTTTTGAGCAGTTTCCTTCCCTTTCATGAATTTATCATTTCTATCTTCTCATCTTTATATCTGAACCTTGAAGATCGCCTTTATTTCTTCATGCAACCCGCAGCAGGCTTTGCAGTTACCCCGCAGTGCCAAGCCTTACAGCTTACTCCTCTTATCCCTCATGGTCCCCATCATCTGCCCTTTCTTTATTGAAACGTATGGACCTCACCACATCAAGTAATTCGGTGTTTCCCTGAGCTGAGCGGAGCCTGAGGTGCCCCCAACCTCCTTCCCTGCTTGGGGAGGTCTTTTCTTTCTTTAGCGCCCCTAGTCATTTTCCTTAGCAGACTTAATGGATATTTCCTTTCTTTCACCTGCATCTGCAGAGTCCCACGCCAAGGGCCTCAAGGGGACCTCCTTTGGGATTTTTCTTTTGTTTCTGCTGTTTCATTATTAATATCATTCCACACAGAAAGACATGTATAGTGTACTCCTATGTCATGTGGTGTAATGATACTATGAACACTGGAGGCAGTGGAGTATCTTTGAAGGTTCAAGGGAAGGTGGAGCCATAGAGCTTGGAGGATAGGACCCCTGGTGCAGCTCCAGGGCTGCTGAAGAAGGAGCATCAGGGTCATCTCTCTCGTGAGCAGCTGTCCATAGAAGATTCATCGCTAGCATCCTTCTCCCCTCGCACCTGCATTATGGTTAAATTCCCAGGAAGGAAGTTTACCTGGCCTCAGTTCATCACACAACAATGTCTGGGATTAGGGTGCTCTGGACCCTAGGGTTGGAAGCCCCAGGGGAGGGAGGTGCAGCTTTCATAAGGAATGAAGCAATCATTCACACTCTCTAAGACAGGAGGTGTGAGTGTGGTCTTGTCAGTCGTCCCCGCCCCCTCCCCCCGCTGCTGCCTCTGCATGATGACACTCGGGGACCACGCTACCCAATTCTCTGTGTGGTCTTTCTCTTTGGGTAGACAGTCTTTAATTAGTATTTCGATGTCGTTTCAACCTTCCCAATTTTCCAGCATTGGTAAAGATGTTCTCTGGTCACTGGAACAGGAGAATAGACACAGATGTGATGGGCGGTGAATCCCACTTCCGGGAGGGACAGAAAAGGCTGAGAATGGTGCTGACGTGGAACAATATGAGCATTCTGCTGCCACTTTCTCAAAAAATAAGGGATGATAAGAGAATGGATGCTTAAGAATAGCTTTGTTTGCAGTGCAAGACACATTGCCGTTACTGTCCCTCAAGGTTCCCACTCATGTTTGGACACACTTATCTCATCCTTTCTGCAACTTTCTGAGGCAGTGGGGAGGTCATTTTTGTCCGTGTCATTATGGGGTGTGGAGACCTGGCGGACACTGCCGCCAGCCGTGTCCTCCTCCGCCTCACCCGCTGAGTCACGGTGCCGCATAACTTCCAGCTCTTCTCGGAAGTCAACATGGCCATGAAAAGCAAGCCCTGTGAATTGATTTGGGACATCCAGGCAGCCACAGTAGCGCAGCTAAAGACAGAGATGTGGGCTTCTGGACTGCTTCCGGACTGCTTCCGGAAGTGCTTCAGAAAGGGCTGAGTGTGTTAGAGAGACGGAGAAGCATTTGGACACCCATCTTGAAGACAGGGTTTCAGAACTGGCCACGTTAGGCTGCTTGTAATGTTAACATTCTGAGAGGCTGAGGCATACAGATTACAAGTCTCAGCTCAGTTTGGGCGATTTAGTAACTTAGCAAGATCTTGTCTTAAAATAAACACTACAGAAAAAATAGCCAGGTACGGTGGTGCACACTTACGATCCCAGCACTCAGGAGGCTGGGGAGGAGAATCAACTTGGGTTATGTAGTGAGTTCAAGGCCAGCCTGGACTACACTGTGAGGCATGGCCTCAAACTTAGAGAAAAGACTAGGGATATATATAGCTTAGTGTGAACACGAAGAGGGTGGATCTAGGAGTACACACTGTACAGGCTACACACAATTGGAGGCTTCCTGACCCAGATGTGGTGCTGGGCAGCAATGTGACCAGGTGGATCCCTGTCATTTGAGCCAAAGTAGGTCATATAAAGCAAGAGTGTCTCCTTCTATACAACGACGTACTGGTTTATCCCAAGCTCATGTGGTAAAGTCAGGCGTATTCCTAGTGCCAGAATCCAGGAGTGCAATCTGATGTTACCAATTCCAGTGTTTTTGCTTGTTTATAATATGCTGGGCTAGTATGGGAGGAAAAGGAACCAGGATTCGTCAGGGTCAGTCATGGCGGCTAAACTCGAGATGGCTGCACTCATGTCAGGCTTAGTCCACACAGATAAGAATTCTGAACACATCTATCTATCTATCTATCTATCTATCTATCTATCTATCTATCTGGGACTTCGTTACATATGGGCTTCTATGTTACCATAAGAAGTAGCAATCTCTAATAGCAGGTCTAATAGCATTCTACATTTTCAAATAACAACAAGTGTAAGGATTTTGAGATAACCACACAATCTGAATGTTCTAGGAAATTATCCATGATTTCTTTTGGTGGTAAAGTCTCTCACACTGCTGTGCTTTGCTGCCTACATTTGTATTTGAAGGAAATGCTAAATTTTGTTCGGGTTGGTGAAAATACATATGTAATTTTTTCCACCTCCGAGGTTTATGGATCCCATGAATTCTGTCACCCAAATAACATTGGTGATTCCCAGACCCAGAGGCAGATGCAGGATGATGGGCAGGAGGTGATTTGCTAGAGGCAGGAAATGGAGAATTACCAGAGCCAGGGCCCCAGGATTCCTCACCTGTCAGTGAGAAGGTTTCCTAGAGGGCGTGGCAGTTAGAAAATTCCTCGCAAAAGGGAAAAGTGCTCCTGACAGGGGCACTTATTCTGTGAAGTAAAGGGTCAGGAAGCAGCATGACATTGCATTCTTAGGCTCAGCAGATGGGTGAGATTGGCCTGGCTCATTTTGGTCCAGATTTCTTTCAGGGTATGAACCTCCAGGAACAGTGCAGGCTAAGTAGGAAGAGGCGCTGGCCTCCCATCCACAGTGAAATGGGCCAGCGGGACGATTTAATGTAGCTCTCAATGGCTCAGTTAAGATTTATGCGGATAATCATCCCAGTGGTGGGACTGCTGTTATCACATTTATTATTTGCATATAGAAAGGCCTTTCAGAAATTCTATGGCTTCTCACAATTCAACTCCACGCTTCAAAAGGTGAACAGATTTTACATTTAATTAGAGAGAACTAGAAAGGTAAATTTATAGGGTATAAAATATCAATAGTAGATCACATATTAGAGCAAACAGAAAAAAAAAATAGGACATTTATTTTCTAAGATAGGCAAACACAGTGTCTCCACCGGAATCCCTGGGGTTCCGGGAGGAGCAGAAAGCACGTTCTAGGATGTTTGCATGGGCCATCACTTCTAGAATAATTGTATGGCTATCACAAGACAAGATCTGCCGAGAGAGCTGGTGGTGCCAGACTCCAGAGGGGCTTTAGAATTAACAGAAGACCTGGGAGTCTCTATCTGCATCTAGTCTGCATTTCTCGAGGCATGTGGGAGTTTTCAATTTCTTAGTATTCCAAAAGGGTCCTTGAAAATGTCAGGAGCCATTGCTCTAAAGGATGTGCCATCACTCCGTACGAATGTGGTTTCAGATTTATTCTCTGTAGATTTCAAGAAACATCCACCTGCTCTGTTACCTCCATAATGCACTTCGGAGGCAGGGCTTTGACGACACAGCGTGCTCAGCCTCATACACACGGCTTTATTCTCCCATCTCTTTCACGTCCTTACTAGTAAGCCCTTATGGAAATACTATAACCTCAGTTTTTAAGTCCTGTTTCAATATTACATGAAGACTTACATTCCCAGATAAACCTGACTTTGAAGCTGGAAGCCTGCCATAAAGGTTTTAGGCTGCAGTGGTTTCTAGGAAAAAGAGCATTGAAATTTGAGCTCAAGTTAGGTAACACAGGGAAAAAATTTAATGGAGGCTTTTTGTTCATCTTCGGAAAATAAAATATGACAGGGAAATTTATAGGGGAGAAGTAGTCAATCTAGAACATGTTCTTATTAACTGACTACTTTACATGTACGCATATGTATGTATGTGCACATATGATTCATTTACATATACATGCACACTTTTTTATCCACATATTTTTGTCTTTGAGCCAGCTATCTATCTTTATATATGTATATCTTCTTTGAGCCAGGAATTCACAGGTCTGATAGAATTCTGGAGCTTTAGTAGGATGCCAGTCACGAATATCATTTTTGTTTTGCATCTTCTTCCTCTCTGGGAGTGGCCCGAGTGCGACCTCAGTAGGAAATGCATCAAGCGTTGAGAAGGTAGAAAGACAGTGTGTAGAAGCGCTCTGAAGACGCAGCGTCTTCCCAGCCCCCACGCTCTTCTGAAACGGGGCAGCTGACCTGGAGGTTGCCTGTAAGTGGCCAGAACGCTCAGAAGCAATGCCTTCCTCAAGCTTGGAGTTAACCTTGAATTCCAGGGTGAGAGCTCAGGCTGATAAAGTGTCAGGCCGGTGAAGGAGAGAATACAGCACCGTCAGCACTTCATCTTCCAGATGACTATCTTCCCCAAGAACAAGAGGTAAGCCCAGAAGGCTCACACTCAGGACCCTCTCTCTTGAGTGTGCTTGTGGTTATGTGAGCCTCTTCCTGGAGCACTTCTGCTGTTCTCCTGATAAGATACGGGGCTTTGTAAGATTTCCGCAGGGAGGATTCTGCCTTTCTTAAGGTCATTCAGACTCTGATGCTGATAGCAAGAGCTATAAATGTGAGTTAGAGCAACCTGGTAAAGGTTGCGCAAGATTCGCCTCTAGTGAGAGGACCTGAGTGTCCAGAAATGTTCAACAGGCGAGCTCCTATGGAATAAAAATCATCTCTCACTGCAGCTTCTGGGAAGGCCCAGGGCCCTGGCAGCTCCTGCACGGCCACTGCGTGGTGGAGGCTGGCTTTGAGGGCTCACGAGGGTGCTGGGGTCTCTAGCGAGCCACAACTTTCTCACTTCCTGGGCAGAGGACTGTGCTTCAGAAGACAGAAGATTTATGTGAGCCTTTCATTCTAGCTGTTTTAATAAGAAGCCCAAGCTGAAAAATACGTTTGTCTCCACGGTCCATGTAGAACAGGGCTCCCCACCCCTGTGCTCCTGAGCTTTGGGGATGGATCTGTTGTGGCCACCCTGTGTGTGGTAGGGTGTTTGGTGTCATCCACGGCTTCCACTAGCTGTTAGCAGGGTCCCCCAACTTGTAACAACTAAAATGTCTCCATACACGATAGCATCGCCCTTGGGAGAGGCAAGGTCTCCCTGGCTAGGAACCCCTGCGCTATGGCGCCCACAGCATCTGTAGCCCCTCGGCTGCAACTGATCATCAGCACTAAGTGCTGGCAGGCTTCCCACCCCGCAGACAGATCCCAAGGACCAGTGCCTTGTGGTGGTCAAGCTGGCTCGAGAGCCGGGTAGTCTCGGCACGGCAAGGCGAGAACTGTACGAAAGTGGCTTGCTGATGGCGAGCCTTCTTCCCCATACAGGGACATGGAGGGACATGGAGGGACATGGAGGGACATGGAGGGAGGCGAATCACGGCTCTGTGGGCCCGAGGAACATCAGTCCGTAACGGCAAACTCATCTGGGGATCTTTATATTAATTTTTTCGTTGTTGTTAAATTTCTAAGACTCTTTGGGTTAGTATTTAATCACATTCCAGTCCTATTGTCCACAAGGTCTGTCTGTCTGTCTGTCTGCCTGCCTGCCTGCCTGCCTGTCCCTTTTTAAAAAAATATTTATTTTTTATTATGGCCTGCTCACCCTGCCCTAGGGGCAGGGCTGGTGCAGCATGTTGTGCCGGGGATGAACCTTGGTTCCTGCTGCCGCCTAAGCATTCCTAAGCAGGCGCTTTAGATCACGGAGCCATCCCACCAGCCCTGAGCCTGTCTCTGCCTATTGGCCCACATGTTGAGCTTACCCATATGGCATGAGAGCAAGGAGTAGTTTGCGAGCTGCAAGTGTACAGAAGCGGAGTTCTTCGGCGCCTTCGATTGGCTCTTACAACATGCATCACGATGGCCAGTGATGTGTCCCAGCGACCAGCTGTCTCTAAGAAACAGAAGTAGCAGGAACCGTTACAGGAATTGGGCAACTCAAGTGAACTGGCCGGGAGGGGCCTTTTGTGCTACAATGTCAAACATAGCCCCTTGCTGGTGCAGACCGACTTCCAGGACTGGAAGAGCCCAGGACTGCCTGTGATTTGCCCACTCCTTCCTTGCCCGGCCACTGACAACTGTCCTGCTACTCTATGTTTCTATGAATTGGGGTACGTTGGGGGCCACGGATATGTGGGACCATACGGTGCCTTTTGGGGCAGCTCTTCATTCAGCATGGTGTCTTCCAGCCTACGTATGTTGTAGTGGGGGTGGAATGCCTTTTCCAGGTTGGCTCCTAGGCTTTTGCACACAGTACTACGTTTTGCCTATTTAGCCATCTGTCAGCGACACACTCGTGGGTTGTTTCCCTCGTTTGGTGGCTGTGTATAGTGTTGCCATGGGCACAGGTGCACAAATACCTCTTCAAGCTTCTGCTTCAATCAGTGTGATTTCTCAAAAAACTAGGGTTAGAGAACCCACTGGATGCAGCTATTCCCCTTCTGCATATCTTCCCAGAAAAACTGAAAGCATCACACCACAGTGATTATGTGCTTCCGTGTTTATGGCAGCATAATTTGTCACATCCAAATCTTGGAAGCAACCTAAATTTCCATCAACTGAAGAAAGGATAAAAAAGATGAGTTATTTTTTACCCAATGGAGTATTACTCAGGCATAAAAAAAGAAAAACTCAAGGCTGGCAAGATAGCTTAGTAGGCTAAGCGTATGCCATAGCAAGTACAGGGACCAGGGTTTGATCCCCGGTCCCACATGCCATGCTGGCCCCACTCTTACATTGCACTGAGCTGGAGACAGAGTACAGGTGTGGTGGTGCTCTCCTGTAACCCCAGTGCTGCGGAGGCTGAAAAGAGGAGGATCACTATGACTCTGAGCTGCATGGTGAGACGCCGTACCAAATACCTGAAATGAAAAAAAGAAAAAAAACCTTGAAGTTTTTCTAGGCAAATGGATATAGCTAGAGACGGTACTCATAAGTGAAATAAATCAGACTTGCATGCATAAACTGTATATTGTCTCCTTAGTGTAAGAACCCAAAAGAGTAAGGAAGATCCCAAAGTTAGAACAGATATTTTAAAGGGAAAAATAAAGAGAAATTGCTCAAAAGAAAAGAACGATTGCAATGGGGGGAAGGAAGACAGAAGGAGGAGCCTGTGTGCGCCAGACAGCTAAGACAGTTGTGCTGCTCATTGCTATTGGTTGAAAGGAATAGTTAATGCCTGTATTGTTTGGTCAGTCTTGCACGCCTACATCTGGTAATCCAGACAACAACATTGGGGGTGACGATATGTAATATAGCAATGGTTGTCAGTTTCCTATGATCTTGTATTGAAATTGTCTAGTTTTCATTGTTTTTTTTTTTTTTTTAAATTCTCTTAAAAAAGTCTCTGCTTTCAATTGTTTAGCACATATATACACAAAGAATTGCCAGATCTCATGGCAGATATATATATATATATATATATATATATATATATATATATATAGAACTTTTTAAGGGACAGTCCTACTTTCTGCATAGTGGCAGCACTACTTTACACTCCCATCGACAGCCCACAAAGGCTTCGAGTCCTCTGCAGCCTTTCCAGCTCCCGCTGTTTTCCATATTTATGATTCAGGCCAACCTGATGGGGCTGGGGATATCTTACTCTGGTTTTCACTTGTATTTCCCCAATAATTAATAATGTAGCCAAGCGTGGTGGCACACGCCTGTAATCCCAGCACTTAGGAGGCTGAGGCAGGAGGATCGGTTTGAGTTTGAGACCAGCCTGGGCTACCAAAGTGTGTTCAAGGACAGCCTGAACTGCATAGTGAGACCCTGTCTCAAAAAAAAAAAAAAAAAAAAAAAAAAAAAAAAAAAAAAAAAAAAAAAAAAAAAAAAAAAA
>PVJA010005118.1:15000-22083 GCA_004027025.1 Myocastor coypus | reverse complement strand
TCACTGATGAAAGATCTTTTCACATTTTTGGATCCTCTTTTAATTGGGCTCTCCTGTTATTCAACTGTCTGTTGTTATTATTGTTATTAATTATGTTAGTACAGGGTCCAAACAGATCAGGCTTGTAGTGATCCTTCTTGTTTTTCAGCATCCCAAGAGCCAGGATTACAGGCACACACCACCATGCCCAGTCTTTTCACCATCTCAGGGTGCTCTGGGGGTGGGGCCACCGCCTGCCTAAGTAGGTGATTTAGTTAGCTATCTGGCTGGCCCTGATATATATATATATATATATATATATATATATATATATATATATATATTATATATTATATATATGTTGAAGATTAATAGCATCTAGTTGGTTTTGGGAAATGTGCAGCTCAACAAGAAGGCTGTATTGATCCAAGTTAGTTCTCATGATGTAAAAGGTCAACAGATCAGGAGAAATATCAGTGGAACACTTTATAAAGCTGGCGTTAGACCTTTAATAATTAAGCAGGCTTTGTCGAGACTTCTCCCCTGGAGCTTCCCACCTTCCCAGCCCGCCTCCTCTCCCTCTCATTCTCCTGACAACTCTACCCACTTATCTCATTTACTCTTCTCTAGCTGCGGGGACAAACGCCTGACGTTCAAACTAAACAAAGGAAAGGTTTCTTCAGCTCCCAGTCAGTGGAGGTTTCAGTCCATGCTCGGCTAGCTCCAAGGCAGAGCGGCACAGGGCAGAGGGCAAGTTTTCATAGTGGCAGCAAAGAGCAAGAGAGCAAAGGGCAACCATGGCCACAGAGAGCAAGTCTGTCTCCCTTAGGTTGCATTCGGGCTACCTGCCCCAGTATGGGTATAATCCCGTCCTCCAGGTGGTACTTACGCCCATCATCCCGGTGGATTATGAGTTAATCACAAACTACGGAAGTCCAGTCTGTGCCAAACCACACCACAATAGATGCTAGCCGAAGCCCATTCCTGGTACTTCACACACAGAACTGGGTTCCTGGGATCTGAAGTCTCGAGAGAGAAGGAGCTATGGGGCCTTTAGGCTCTGTGCCTATTACCTGTGTTCTGCAAGGTACCGGAGCAGAAGGACTCATTATGCACAGCCCTCACAGAAGCGTTTCCAGCGCGGAGCAAACACAGGCACAGGTTAATTAAAAGCAGATCTTGCTAAACAGAGGCAATTGTTTCTTTGAGGATAATCACTGATTTTTTTTGGCAAGAGCAGAGTGAGGCAGCAGCTTAGCATTCCACTGCTTGATTTTGCCCTTGGAAAGCATGAATTTGGAAGCAGAAGGGAGGGACGGACTCCAAGGTGAGCGCATTCTTGAGAAATACCAGGCTGTAGTTGTCTCCTGGCGTGCAGCACTGGAGCTGACCCTGGGCAAGTGTGCCCTCACTTTGCACACCACTGGCTCTGGACTCTGGGCCCAGTCTGTCCTGATGACTTCACGTTATCACCCCCACAAACATCTGACATTCAAATACTTGTTGAGCAAATGAAGGAAGCCAAGGGGGAGCCAGGCCGGCTTGGTGAAGGCCAAGGCTGCAAGCACTTTGCAGTTAAGTGCAAAGTTCTGGCACAGACGAAGCCTGCTTTTCTTTTATGCTGCTGCTGCGCCTCACCAGGACGAAGATCAGTTGTTGCTGGGCATCTTAGCAAGGCTCCACTCTGGGCTCCGCTATCTCAGCCCTCACCCGTCCTCTCTGCGTTTGCTCCCTCAGGCACCCAGGGCTTGCAAATACAGAGTAACACGACAGCGACCTGCTCAGCAACGGGGATTGTGATGTCCAGCCCTGGCTGCTCCTGCAGAAGCCAGCCTTCCCACTACCCTACTCCTCACTAGGTTCCTGCTCACCTCGCTAAGAACCCTGGACCCCGCAAAGTCTAGAGCAGAAGAGCAGTAACTGTGAACTCCTCTTCTGCTACCTGCAGGCTCCTGTGTGGAGTGGCTTGGTTATTTTCCCCTAAGGGAACCCAAACAGTCTCTCAAGAAAGAGGAAGCACTGTTCTTAAAGGAGAAAATTTTCCACCATCCCAGAACATAAGAATATCACGCGTGGAATGCACACAGCATGCTCCTTCGCAGAAGTGGTGCTGACCCCAAGGAGGTAAAAGCTAACTTGGAGGGGTTGGCATAAACATCCAAGAGAGCATAGAAGTTTATGAATCTCCAATGGGCCATCGTGGGTAGGCAGATAAGGCCTTCTGCACTATTCAAATTCTATGCAAAGACATGGTTAGAGAAAATCTAACAGGGTTCCACGTGGCGATGGAGAGTGATGGGAAAGGTTAGATAGAGTGGTGTGTGTCGTTCCCCGAATCGCAAGCTTGGCTCACCTTTCGACTTCCTGAGGAAGCTTCCCTTTCTTCTCAGACTATAATAGTGTTGCTGGCCAGGTTCACAGTGGAGAACCCACCTCGCAGTCACGCTGCTTGCTGTGCACTTGGCACCTCCTCTCCTCATGGCCTAGCTTCCCCACGAGGCATTAGTTAGATGTGGGCCAGAGCATACGAGGATTGGCACAGGGAGGCTGGCGCAGGTCTTTCGGGGTGCGTGGAGAAACTCAGTGACACACGAGCTCTCGCTTCCTACCATTGCTCAGAAAGAAATCTGGCCTCTTTTGTGTGGTCTGTGAAACTTGGGCAGGCTTTCTCCCCTGGCTTTGCTCTAGGACCAAAGTCACCCTGAGTTCTGACCCAGGCCTGCCTCTGAGACTGATCAGAGAGAAAGCACACAGTGCGCTCTGCACCATCCTTGCTTTTCTTCCAAATTAATTTTTAGTGTGTGTCCTTAAAGGGTATGGCATGATATTACAAGATACATACAGAGCAAAACAAGTGGACAGCCTCATCGTCTTTCATAGTTTCCCGTCTTCCTCTCATCCCACGACAAAAGCTGTCTTTGTCCTCTAACAAAACTCCAGTACCACAGTACATGATTATTGACCACTGCCCTCACTGTGCACATTAGACCCTGTATTTGCAATTGCTCCCCAGCATATTTACCACTTTGTACCTCTGTCTCCCCATTTTCTCTTCCCTACCCTGACCTTGGTAACCCGCGATTTCCTTCTCCATCTCTGCATTGGACTTCTCAAAAAAAGATTCCACCCAGCAGCCAGATCAGGCAGTTTATCCTTCATGCGCTTCCCCAACTCCCCTCAGCAGAACGTCAGACCTCTGGTGTTTTCCAGTGCAATACAGCACTCAAATGGAACCTGAGCCGCCTCGTGACGGATGACGATGACAATAAAGGCAAACGAGGGCCAAGCTCTATTTAGACACTGAGCGAGGAGGAGATGACGTCTTTTCCTTCCTTTCTCATATCCAGGGTGCTCACTTTTTGTTTTCTTTTGTGAGAAGCAAAATAAAGGCTTCTATTCTTTCTGTTTGCTTTGCAGTTTTTGCTCCGCAACTCGTCAAGGATGATATGAAATTATAATCTGTCTTAGTCCATGGGTTCTCAGTCCTGTTGTCACCAAGGCTGTAGAAATAATGATCTTCTGGCCCCCAAAGCTCTGCCAGGGTCGAGGAGAGGGGCTGGGGAGGTTGGAGTGCCTTCAGACGGGGCATGCGTTCCTAGGGGGCCTGACTAGAAACTATGGTGTATTTTTTTTTTCTTAATTTTTTTCTTCTTTTGATACAGGGCCTCACTACATAGCTCAGACTCATGGTGATTCTCCTGTCGCTGTGCCCCCAGAGCTGGGATAACAGGTGCACGCCATCATGCCTAGGTTCAGGGTGTCATGGGACACCCAGGTTCCCTGTATAGCACAGCATGTGGTACAGAGGATGGAACCTGGGTCCTTGTGCTCGCCAAGTAGGCGCCTAGACCACTGAACTGTCTCCCCAGCTCTGCTGTGTGCTTAAATTTTAAAAAGACACATTGCCACAAATCTCCCTCAAAATACTCCCCCTTCCTGGGAGCACACACCCCATCCTTGCAGTCACTTTCTGAAGTATTTCTGGAAGCCTCCTTTCCTGAGTGTCTTGAGTTGTGTGGTTGTGGCTGCCTCAGTGTCCTGAATCTCTACCTTTTATGGTCCTTTAGACTTTTGGGAAAAAACCCAGAAGCTGCATGGTGACGGATTCAGTGACTAAGGTAGGTGAGGACATACTGCCATGTTTTCCTTGTCAGAAATTGCTGGATAGTGGCACAACCACGACAGGACCACTGATAGCTTTTTTAAATCTTTTTTTTTTTTTTTCTTGTGGTCCTGGGGATCAATGTGAGGACCTCGTGCTTGACTGGCAGGTGCTTATGCCGCTGAGCTAACTCCTCTACCCTATGGCAGGGCAACTGAAGACACTCAGGAAAGAGGACTTGTCTATTTCCCAGGGATACCTTGCCTGATGGTTGCTGTCCTGCAGTTATCAGATACCCATACATTTTGTATGGAATTTGATAAAGTGACCTGGTGTAGTCAGGGTTTACAAGGAAAGCAATAAAGGATGCATAGTTTATAGGAGTCTTTTAAAATGGTCCCCCAAGGAGTCATATACAGATAGAGGGCAGGAAATCTGTCCACCTGCTGAAGACCCACGGAATCCAGCTGAGGGCCTGAGCCCCACGGCAATGTCCTGCGTGAGTCCAGCTGATGATTCAGGGCCCATGACAACATTTGATGCAAGTTTATTTCATAAATTTGCACCGGGGAAGGCCCAGCGTTGAGTTGTGGAAGCTAGAACGTCTGCACCCGTGAGATGAACGATCTGGGCTAGCAGGCTGAGGGATCTGCGCTGGAGCCAGGGAGCTTCTCTGGGAGACTGAACGGTGTGCCCTCTTCTCTTCTGGAGCTGGGAACCCACGGTCAAAGGAAGAACCAGAGCTGCCTCGAAGTCAGCTGTAGCGATTCTCAGGGATGTAAGATCCCAGGCTCCTCCAGTGATGAGAACAGCCGAGTTCATATGAGGAAAGCCAGTGTGACAAGCTCTGCCAGGAGAACCAATAGCCCGAAGAGAACAAACAGTTGCCTGACAACCTCTTTTTCTTCCCCCGTTCTCCTTTGGCTTTGTTGGCCACCGTCCACGGGCTGGCCCTCTGTATCACGCACTGCGCTGCTTCAATGCATGTTATGGGTTGGCCGCTCGTTGTCAGTCCACCACATTAACTTCTCCACCTCCTGGTCTTGATAGCTAGAAATTATGGCTAACCCAGGATATCAAAAACAGAGGTCCTGCTATGCTGAACCAAGGGATTCGAAGGTTCGCTCCTGCTTCTCAGATTCACACAGTTGAGACAGCAAGTCAGCATGGAGCTTCCTGCTCACCCAGAAGGAAGGCTCTCTGGGATCAACGGAGAGGTGACCCACATTCTGCAGCTGTGAGGGAGGCCATCAAAGTGTCATGTGAAGGGGTTCCATGTCTGACTGACCTCGTGGCTCTTTGCATTTGTTGGGAGACCGGCACTATTTGGGGATTGCTATAAGACCAGACTGAATATCAGGGGACCCCAGGTTGCCGTTCTTTACTATGCCAGCCCAGGACACTCTGCCTGAGGCAGCTGGTGGGACACAGCACATTTCCCAGACACAGCTTTAATTGATTCCAAATGCACGTTTATGACGACTGGTCTCCCTTTAAATTGCTAATACCGTATCTAGTTAGGCAATGTGTATGCTTAAAAAATTGATTTTGAGTATATCATTTCTTCCTGAAAAAGGAATTAAAGTATCCCTACCATTAAAAAGTGAGTTTGCATATGAAAATAGTTAATAAAAAAAGAATGAGAAACTATAAGACTAAACTAAAACATGGAAGTACACACACAGACACACAGACACACAGACACACAGACACACACACAGACACACACACACACAGACACACAGACGCGCACACACACACACACACACACACACACACACACACACACACACACGAGGAGACAGAGAATTGCGCAACAGAATAGCAAACAAATGATTTCCTTAAAGGAAATTTCTAAAACTTACCAAGGGTAATGGAATCTTTATGATTTTGAAATAAATCAGGGCTCTTGGCAGAATGCTGATTTGCATAAGCATGCGTTTTTTTCCTTCCTGCTAGAATCTTAACTCTGAAAAGGAATGTTGGCTTTGTTAATCAGTAAACAAATCGACTGCATATGTCATCTTTACCATATCTTTTCTTAACTCTCTGATTTTGAAATAGTGCATTGAATGGCTGTCTCCCCGTAGGGACCGCAAGGCTAGGGTTGAAGGCTGCAGGCCTTTGCTGCAGGGGTGGGAGTCGCACAGAAGGGAGCTTTCTGCCAAGCCGCCCTAGTCCTTGCTTCTTTTCCACACACCAGCATGCAAACAAGCCCCGATGCATAATGCATGTGTGCTGACAAACGCTGCATGCAGAGGCTGCACGATGGAGGATAGTACACATGGCTCGCTTCAGCTGCCTCTTAGCTGCATTCCACGAAGATCGATTTCTTAACTGAGTGCGATCCCAGCCTGAGAGCCCTCTGTCACCCTTCAGATGTGGTGGCCTGGTCCTTTTGTGACTCCTGACCCCCAGAGCGTGGAGGAGAGGATGTCCACATTTAGGATGTCCAATGCAGGAGAGAAAGTGGGCCCTGCCCCTGGGGTAGGGGTACTGCTGGGTGCGGGGCTCCAGAGGGTTCTGGGCACCTCTGTGAATTAGATCTCTGGTTTGGGGAGAGCCACTCTATCTTTGGGTCTCATTTTCTTGGGGCAGAGGAATTTGGGTGAATTTCTGTACTGTCCAGCCCACCACCTCCTCTGCTCCCCTCCAAGTAGCCTGAGAGAACGGCCCTAATTAAACAAGAGGCTGTGCAGGGGAAGACGAGGGGGAGCCCAGCCGCCTCTAGAGCCACTTGCTTCCCCGTATTGCCTCTCGTAAGCCCACAGGGAGCCACAGAAGGGGGTGGGGCTGTCTGTGAGAGCAGCGTCCTGGGGTCTGGTCCCTGTCTCAGCTCCCTTTCTAGTTCTGTTAGGATGAAGGATAAGACCTCAGGTCCCTGGCTCCGTTGGGCTCCTTTGCCTACTTTCTGATAGTGCCCGTATTTATAGAAGGCTAAACATTTAATTCAGCATGAATTATATTTAAAAGTGTGTCAGGGTAGCTATATATTTTACGTG
>PVJA010005118.1:0-12500 GCA_004027025.1 Myocastor coypus | reverse complement strand
CGAACTTCCTCAGTGGACGTTGGGTATATTAGAGAGGCCCAGGGGAGCCTGGATAAGCATAGGTTTGAGGGCTGCCCCAGGACACCAGCATGCTGCCTCTCTATCCTTGATGCTTCCTCTCCAGAGCCCCCTTGTTTCTCAGGTAGGTTCTCCACATGTGCCAAAGCACAGCCGAGCCCGGGCCTTTCCCATACAGGAGCTTTGTGGGGGCTCCAAATCCCACCTCCTTTTTGCTGTTAGAAAAGGCCCTCATGGAAATGGCGAGGTTGGGCTCTGGTCCCTGTGGGCACCTATTCCTGCAGTAGTCCCATTGGTCATGGACATGTGTCTCACAGATAGATCAAACCCAAGGTACAACCCCTCCCCTCTAGGGCAGGGAGAGAGGTCAGCCTCAGGTGTGTGCACAGGAAGATGTTCCCTGTAAGGGGTTTGATAAGAGAACAGGTGAGGGAATGTAGAAAGTTCTAGGGACAACAGCCTGTTCTAGCAAATGTACAGCCCTCGGCACAAGGTAGTTGGGGCATCTGAGCTTGCTCATACAAGCTGCTGGACTCATCTGCTTGGTATTTTCTCTGATGGAAAATGTGATGAAGAGGTAGTCCTTAGCAGTATCTTACACACATCTGTGCGACAGGTTTCGTGGTGTAGTTTAAGCTCAGTATTTATAATACTCGACCTTGAAGTCAGATAAATCGGTTCAGGGATAGCAATGCACACAGGAGCGTGCCCTTGTTGTGGCTCAGGGCTTGGGGGCTAATGAGGGTGCTTAGCCAGGTCTCCACGACAGGGAAAACACTGGTGGCTTTTCCGTGTCATCGCACCTGGTAATTGAATGCTCTTTTGTGTTTGAGCCATTCCATTATGAGGAAATGGATACGCTCCCACGGCATTGCACAGAGGCAAAAATGGATCGCCAACGAATCTGTTGCTTGGATATTATTTCTCAGAATGAATTGCAGAGGGAAAATAGTTTTTATGGGAGAGCTGATGTATTTTTAATAGGAACTCTCCATCCCTGATACAGTAGATTACAAATGTTTTCAAGGGACAATATTTCAGTAGGTTTATCGTACAAGCACTTGGTGCTAGTTTTGGAAAATGGGGCTTCTTCAGCATCAGGAAAATCTGACAGCATTTACCCAGCGTGACACCCTCGGCACCTCCTCACCACCGGCAGTCCAGGCGGTATGCTGCGCCAGCCTTTTTAATTACGTGCTTGGGGAAATGATGCGCAAGAAAGTCAACTAGTAGCACTCAGTAGAGTTCGAGCAGCGTGTTAGTTGGGGTTCACTTACAAGAGCAGAATCCGTAGAAAGTGTATGTATAATTAAGCAAGGATTTATTAAGCAGACTTGTGGGACCGGAAGGGGAGGATTCCCAGTGACCATGTGTGGAAGCAGAGGTGGAGCAATCTAAAATGATCCTCTGAAGCCCAGGCACCAGCGGCCGAAGGTTGAAGACCGGAAGCTCACTGGTGTGAGCAAGCTGAAGAGTCCGCGTGGGAAGGCGGAAGGACCTGCAGACCGTCGTCCGAAGGCCAGAGCTCCTCAGAAGGAGGAGGGAAGGCTTCCCTCTTGTTTCCCTTTACTCTGCCCAGGCCTCCAGCCTATTGGCTAGCAGATCCGGGTGGGTCTTCCTTTTGCAGTGTGCTGACCTAACTGCCCATCCCTGGGACACGGAGATTTGCCAACGGGCCAGGTAGCGTTCAGCTGAGAAATCACAATTAATGGTCACGAGGGCAAACTGCTCTCTTAACATTTCTGTGTTGTTAGAATAACTGTACTTGGCCCTGCCGAAGGAGGGGGTATGCTCCCCGGGGAGAAGCAGGCCATAGTTTATTCTCTCCGAAGGTCTGCGTGCTGGTGGTGCTTGGTCCTGTGTGTGCCGCCGTCCCTGCGGGAAAGGTCCTACCCAGGGGATGTGTAACACCATAACCTTGCTGACTCTGGGGGCGAAGGGAGAGAGAAGCCAGCTGCAGTGACAGGCGGGTGAAATTCTCCTGGAAAGTGCACGTGGTGGACAGGAGGCTAGTGCCGCTGCCAGAAGGGGCTCAGGAGCTCGGAGCTCAAGCGGCCACTACAGCCATGTGGGCCTTTCCCATTTCTGCACCCAGAGCTCATGTGACGCTGCACACTCTGGCGAATTAGGCCGCAGCCAGGGCCACTGACTGGCGTCCTTCTACCCTGGATCCTGACAGTCCCGCGGGGTTCCCTTCTGTTGTTACGCAAAGGTGCACAGAGGTACGCGTGGAAGACAAGTACACTGGCATTCTGGAGAGAGACATCTAAAGATCTGGGTATAGAAATAAGTTATGTGACAGCGTAATGTAATGAGATGTCACCTGTTAATATGCATTATGTGCATCAGGATTGTTGTATGCATTTCATAGATATCAAATGTGCATTATATGCCATATATTAATGTCACATGTTATAATCACCCAGTATCAACCCATTAGTAACAATTATTATAGAAGCCATATTATGTATACATATAGCTTTGAACACACACTTATTTATTGAAACGTAAATAGTAATCATTATGGTGGGCTTTGCCCTCTGGTTCTGTTCCTGCTTCAAGCCTAGCAGGCACCTTCTTCTTCTTCTTCTTCTTCTTCTTCTTCTTCTTCTTCTTCTTCTTCTTCTTCTTCTTCTTCTTCTTCTTCTTCTTCTTCTTCTTCTTCTTCTCCTTCTCCTTCTCCTTCTCCTTCTCCTTCTCCTTCTCCTTCTCCTTCTCCTTCTCCTTCTCCTTCTCCTTCTCCTTCTCCTTCTTCTTCTTCTTCTTCTTCTGCTGCTGCTGCTGCTGGTTCTTCTGCCGCTGCTGCTGCCTCTGCCTCTGCCTCTGCTTCTTCTTGTCTTCTTGAGACAGGGTCTCACTATGCAGTTTAGGCTGGCCTTGAGATCACTTTTGTAGCTCAGGCTGGTCTTGAACTCGCACTGATCCTCCTGCCTCAGCTTCCCAAGTGCTGAGATTACAGGCGTGCACCACCGCGCCCAGTGTGGGAGCTCCTCTTCTGATGGTCTGGACTATGCTTCTCCTCTGTCCTCCATGCTGTCTTAGTCACTTTGATGAAACGCCATGTCCCATACCCACACTGAGGGAGGAGAGGTTTGCTTTGGCTCTGCTGTCAGCCTCTAGCTGGCTGGCTCCCAGGCAGGAGGGGTCTACAGGAAGAATGCAGCTGACGTCATAGAGTCCAGGAAGCAGGAAGTGAGAGGTGGAGCTAGGGAGGAAGATGAGCCTTGCCAGGCTGTTCCCCTAATGACTACCTCTTCCAATCAGTCCACACACCCCAAAACACACTTGACTTTGAATAGTGGCTCTGTGGTCCAACCGCCTTCCCAAATTCCCAACTCTGAACACAGGAGCATTTTCCAGACATTGTTGCTTGAATTGATACCATATACCTAATGGGCTGAGATCTAGTTCTTCCATTCTTTCATTTATTTATGTATTTATGCATTTGTTAATTTTGTACAGGGTCTTGCTACAGAGCTTGGACTGACAGAGATCGTCCTGTCAGCCTTCCCAGTAGCTGGGATTACAGATGTGTGCCACCATGCCCAGTTTTGGTGGCTGGAAAGGCACATAGTACTGCGGATCAAACCCAGGTCCTTGCACGCACCAGCTAGGTGCTTAGACCATCAGGCTATCTTCCTAGCCCTGGTTCTTCTGTTCTCAAGGCCCCATGTCAAACTGTGGAGGACCGTAGTCCCTGCCAGGACTCATAGTTAAGAATTGGGCCTTGTACTAGATTTTGCTAGAAACTTTGATATACTTCTCTCTGCCTGAAGAGCATCTAGGAGTGGAACCAGCCCAGGAGGATGCTGAGAACTTCACCCCAAAGTGCCGGCTTCTAAGATTTGCCCACACTGATTTACACGCACATGCACACCATGTTACCATGCTGAACTTGAGGTTACCCGCTCTTGCTCCTGAAGGCAAATTCTCATTTTGAGAGCAAATCACAAGATGAACACAGGGCCTTCCTGGCTCTCTGTGCCTCGTTTTTTGAGACCTGTAGATCTCTGACTGCTTTAAGAGGCAAGCTGCCCTAAAGGCTTTGGGCCTACAATGACAGGCACATCTTGGTTCAGGTTTCAGGCTTGTTCTTATGCCTTCTGTGTCTGTGGTCGCCACCTAGGCCCACTGCTGAGAGCAGCAGTAGGGATTTGATGCTGTCTGCCCGCTTGCTGTGGCCTCTGCAGCGCTGTTGCTCTTGGCCGGTACGCACTGTTGGAGCTTATGTGCTCTTTTTTGGCTTCTCTCTAACACTCCTGTCTGGCTCTTAGAGAGAGGAGGGCGTGTGCCCCAGCCTGTGTGCATGGGAAGTGCATGTGTTTAGTGCTTCAGTATCTTGCTTGCATTCACAATGTTAAGAGCCTAATTTATTCAGTAGGTGCAATGATTTCTCCAGGAGACACATTTTTATTCTTTACAGATATTTCACAGGTTTTTCTACATAGTGGAACACTGCAACATTTGAAGCATGCTATTCTTTGATGAAAATATGGAATTAACTTAATTTGTAGAAATATTAGGGGGAAAAAGCTTTCTCTTTGGGTTAGTTTAAATGCATTTAATTTCTGGTCATGATCCCTGGGATTATGTGTTTCAAGTACTTCTGGGATAATGGGTGTAGCCTAGGGTGGATAGGCTGAGGCGGAGAGCCTGAATGTAATATAAAGAGAGACAGAGAGACAGACTAGGGCTGTTGCTGTCTGCTCCCCTGGTTATTCTGTTGCCTCTGTCGCCACTGTTGCTGTTCCACCGCCATGGACTGGATGGTCTCTTCCCTGTTCCACTCAGCCTTGGGGCAGCCAAATACGGACTGAAATCTCCACTAACTGTAAGCTAACTAAGCCTTTCCTTCCTTCACTTTGAGTGTCAGGTATTTGTCCCAGCAGTGAGTACAAAGTAACCAAGACACTTGGCGTAGCAGGAATTTTTCTCCATCCGAAAAGATCCTATCTGGCTGTTCTCTGGGCTATGCTTCACTGCTTTCTATAAGGACACTAGAGGGGGGGTCCTTTCTTTTCTGCTCATGCTCCCTGGCCCAGGGTCCCATCATCTTAGTCTGTCCCTGTGTTCAAATGTCCTTCTGTTTTGCGCCTGCACTTTCTCCTCCCCTGTCTTTGCTAAGGGCACACACTGATGCACCTAGAGCCAGGTAAGCCAGATGAGCTCATCCCGAGCTCCGTCACTTAATTCCATCTGCAAGAGCCCTATTCCAAGTAAAGGCACATCCACAGGTTCCCGGTGGACATGTCTTTCGGGGTGGTCACCAGTTAATGCAATATAGCCCCTCTTCCTTTTAAGAGGTGTCCCAAGAGGAACATGTCTGCTTTACGAACATTTTCTCAGAATCAGAAATCAACTCTCTTCATTCTTGTGTGCTTTGGGTGGTGGCTCTTTAAGTGGGACCCGTGGCACACCTGGCTCACTTGAGAGCTCTGTGAAAATGCACACCCCAGACCCCACTGAGGACATGGCAAGTTAGGAACTCTGGTCGGGGGCCCGGTACCTGCCTTTTGCCACAGCCTCCCGAAGGTATTGATGTGCCTTGGGTTTGGGGAGCCCTGCTGTAGGCGTAAGTGTTCCTGACTCCTACAGGGTCTCGTATCTTCTCCAGGACTGTGTCTGCTCTGTCCTTCTCGGCCTTGGGATACAGGGCCTTGACTGGGTTCTTTGGTTTTTTAGCTCATGGGCAGACCACCTGTATTCTTCTGTATTTGGCTTTTTGGTGAATATTACAAAATATGCAATTTTATAATATATTAAACTGATATGAATTTATAATATACCTAAACTGAAGAAGGCCCAGAGCCCCTGTGCCGCAAACTCAATGGGAGGACTATCTTGCCTGGGGCTGGTGCATGTGCAGGACTCACACGTCGCTGGGGCCAAGGTTCAGTCCTGTCCTCCCTGTTCCCCTGATTCCAGTGCAGAAGAGTAAGAGTGCAGAGGCCACCAGGCTCGGGGTGAAGCCTTTGTGAGAGGCAGTCCAGGGTGACACTGGTGATGGCATTCGCCATCTGGAATGGATGGGTTCTTGCGTCCCCCCTAAATTCCTACTTGGAAATTCAACCAACCCCGTATCTCAGAATATAACTTTATAGAGAGGCAAGGTCATTGCAGATGTATTAGTCAACAGGAAGGGTAGGCTGGGCCACTAACCCAGTGGGACTGGGGTCCTTGTAAAGAGGAGAAATAGGAACATGGAGGTGCTCAGGAAAAGTAGTGGGTGGGGACAATTCAGGCAGAGGGCGAATGACAAGGATTGACAGCAAGACCTCAGAAGACACTTCTGTCACTCAAGTCTCCAGTCTGAACCTGTTAGAGTGGCAAGCTCTAAGCGTTTGTAGGGTTAATTTCCTGCTGTGAGCTGGCCCAGGTGCTGAAAGACGAACTTTTTTTTTTTTTTGGCTCAATCCATTTGTCAGCTGGAAAGTGCCTCACGGTGAAGCAAAAGCTCTTTGTCATGTTGACACTTACTTGGGACGTGCAGTTCTTGGTTCTTTGGTGTTTTCGAGAGTATTTTTAGTGAATTTTAAGTGGATGTAGTGTCTTAGAACAGGTTGTCCAAAGAATACCATTTTAGGTTTTATAATACTTTTGACCTTTATTTTTCCTTTAGAATTGCCCTTTAAAAATGCTTTCCCCCCAGGATTTTTCATTGGTTGGGAGCTACAAATCAATATAATTAGATAAAAAAGCCTTAGCTGAAAATAAAAACAAATTAGCGTATGTATTGAAGGAACATTCTGTGCTCCTCTTCTCTTCCAATTAGCCCAATTAGTCAGTGACTTCCAGGGTTGGTCTTCCAGAAATAACGGTGGGCTGAAAGCCCCTTTCTTCACGGTAATGAGCTATTTCAACGGAGCCGGTTTTCTGCATCAGCTGCTAGGTACGGATGTTCTTGGTAATACTTCCAGCTGTTTATGCTGCCCTTACACTTGTTCATTAAGTTTTGTCAGTTGAAGTGGAAGCTTTAAACGTTTTAAAGATTAACTAAAAACATTAACTATTATCCAGTTACATAAAACTGCCAGAAAAGATCATACAATACCTCTCTAAGACTTTATCCTACAATCTCTTTAAATGTAATCTGCATACACACCACACACACACACACACACACACACACACACACACTTTTATTATAAATTTATAAATAGGCAGGATTGAAGAAAGCCCGTAGCCAAGTGTGGTCTGGGTGATGCTGGGAATTTTTTTTGTATAGCCCGGTGTTGCCTTCAGTGAGTTGAAACATATAATTAAATATCTTCATAGAATAACATTGCTGCAGGTGGGAAGGGCGCAGCCAGCCCGTGGCAGCTCACAGCGCAAGGTGTATTCAGAGTTTCTTTAATTTTCAGGGTAACTGACTTCCAAAGTCCCATGCGGGTCCTGGCCTCCTCCTGTGGCCACCTGAGTGTTTGGGGCATTTCTGGAGATTTGAGCTGGCTGTGTTCAGCTGCCCATACCCTTCATTTCCGGATTCCTGCACCACCATCCTGCAGCCTTTCATGGGCCTTCCTGTCCAAGGTGTATGCACCATCTATTCTGGTCCAAGCTGAAGGGCCACCATCCTAGCCACGGAGGGGAGCCACCGCTGTTCTCTGCCTCCCCAGCCCAGGTGAAATAGCCCTTCCATTGGGAGTTTGTGGCATAATGGCTCTGGGACCATCAGTTTAGGTAAGATTTGACTGAAATTCTGTGGGTGATAGAGAGGGAGTGTAATCCAAAGAAGAGCTCACATCAGTGAGGACCTGCAGCCTTCAGAGGGTGGCCCCTCTCACCTGCCATAGTCACGCCATCAAAGTCCAACCTGCAGGGGCCAGGAAACACCAAACAGGGGTCCTCTGGGTTCCAGTCCAAGGCCTATCTCTGGAGTCCATGTCCTGTGTTCCCATGTCTCTCCCTTCCCAGTAGGATGAATTCTGGGTATATAAGCTTCAGGGGAATCTTCCTGTTCATTCCTTCTGGGATAAGATCATCACAAGAAAATAGTTCAACATCAGGATACGAACCTGCCCATGTGAATCCCACAACCTCATGTAGTTTTCTCAGGCAAAATCTTGCTGTGTTCTAGTCCAGAGTCTTTATACATCCTTTGAAATTCCAGGCTTCAAGTGAGGGGGCCAACCACAAAACTCTGCTCTTCATCTTTAGTAACCATTGGCTCTTCTTCATAATTATACCAAGCCAAGACTCAGTTCCCTCTTCTCTTCTTTCTATCCATGCTTCAAAAAAATGTCAAAAAACGTACTACTCTGCCTCAGTCATTTGCAGTATCATTTATTGATGGGAATACCTTCTGCTATGTGTCATTAGGCAGTGTTTTCACTGTGAGAACATCAGCGTGTGCTTGCTCCACGCCAGGTGGGCAGGTCTACTGCACCCTCGGGCTGTGTGGTACAGTCCATCATTCTGGGCTGTACCCAAGAAAGAAGAGGTTTTGTGCTTTGATTAAGTAGGGAGAGATAGCAGTTGAGCTAGATAGATAACCAAGATCTGTTTGTGAAGGGTTAGGTGAGCTGTGACAGGCATTTATAATTGTTAGCTTGGGACTTTGGACTTCTGGAGAGGTGGCTGGATAGTGGGGCACAACACTCATCAGTGTCGCGGCCTTCTGGTGTTGGTGGCTGCGTGCAGGGTCGTGGGTGGGGCCCAGGGGAAGGAGGTGGCTGCTGGAGGTGCGTCTTTGCAGTATCTTCCCCTTGCTGCTGCCCTTTTCCTGCGCCGTTTTCCATTTCCGCAACATGAGCAGCTGTATCTCCCATACCCGCTGCTGGGGTGTTGCTGGCTGGCCACAGGCTAAGTCAGTGGGAACTGTGAGCCAAAATAGACTTCTTCTCCTTTAAGCTGTGGGTGTTGGGCATTTTGTCCCTGTGAGAGGAAATCTGAGTAACACCTCGTGGTAACACCCTTGGTCTGGGGTGGGCTAGAGGTCTCAGACTGCCTTTTGTTCCTTTTGTCACTTTTGAAGCTCTAGTGTTCCTGCCTTGCTCTGCAGTTATGGGGGTTGGGAGCGGGGTGTGTGTGCGGACAAGGCTTTCAGGAGAGTGGAGGGCAGGGTAGGCTCACCAAATCCCTGCTGTGTGGGATTCATGTGGCTTCCACCTCTGTGGGGGGCTGGCAAGTCCCAGCTCTAGAAGGATCCAGTGACCACGAGCACAGGCCAAAGTTCGGCAAGGCTCTCCTGATGGTAGGTTAGTGCAGGGTACAGCTCACCAAGGCTTCCACAGGTCCCCATGGCAGTCTTCCAGGTGCCTGTTTTCAGGTCCTGTGGCAGTCTTCTGGTGACTTTGAGTGGCCAGAGCTCAGCGGAGCTCTGAGCTCTGGTGAGGGTGAGAGGGGTAGGGTAGAGCAGGGCTCTCCCGGTCCTCACAGCAGTCTTCCAGGAAAGGGTGGGCAGGCAGGGATTCAGATGAGTTCCAGCAAGCATGAGGGGAGGGCGGGGCAAGGCCCACCAGCTACTTAGTCCATCGATGATGGGAATCCTTGGTTCTGCTGCCAGAGAGGCCAGTGTAACACGTGCTTCCCTTTTGAGAGTAAAAGGGTATTTCCGGGAAAGGGTCATAAGCAAGCCACAGAAGTGACTCTCTCTCCTGGAGTACAAGCAGCGGCTGTGATCTTTTCTTCTTAGAAAGCTGAATGTTTGACACCTAGTTGAACTCAGTGGGAAGAGGGCCGAGTTCTTGTTGTACAATTTGGAACTATTAGCATGTAAGTTCTAGGTAAATTGATGTCTCAGCAGATGTGGCCTGATCCAAATACAAGGAAGGGTGACATTTACGAGGTAAAAATAGAGGAACAGCGCCCATGGCAGAGATCAGGAAAGGGTTACCCAGAGACACAGGAGGAGAGTTGGCTCTTTACGCTGGGCTACAGCGAGAGAAGATGGAAAGTTCCAGCCCCAAGGAAGGCTCCGGAGCAGAGGTCCTGAGAGGGAGCAGCAAAAACCACACCTGGGGTTTGGCAGCAGCAGCTTGTCTTGAGGCGGAACGACGATGGAAGCGGGAGGTTGCAGAGGAGTTAGAACTGAGGGACGGGGATTGTTGAGGCTCCATCTGGAGACAGATTTTCAAGAATATTCCTAAGAGTGCACGAATAGGCCTGCGTTGACTTCTGTCTATACTCAGCTTTTGTTGTAGGCTAAACTATACAGTCAGGGGTGTACTAAATCCCAGCTCTCCCTTCAAACATAGCCACGCTCCATCAGGGTTTGAGGGTCAGCACCTTCATACTCATTATTGGGGTGCTGGTAGGAACTGTTAGTATTTGATGGTGGTGGTGTATAGGGGCTGTAGACACAGAAGCGTATGAAGAGCATATCTCTTAAAAATCTTACCTGAAGGGCCCGGAGATAGCTCAGTAGAATAAGCACCTGCCTGGCAAGCTCAGGGTCCTGAGTTCAATCCTTAGTGCTGAAAAAAAAAGTCCTACCTGAGAGAAAGACTACACACAAAACTGAAGTCCCACACTGTATTTGTCTGCTAGGACGATCATAACAAAGCCCCAGCAGATAGGGGTCTTACACAGCAAGGATCTTATTGTCTCAATGTTTTAAAGGCTGGAAATCCCACTCAAGGGGTCCGGAGGTTTGGTTCCATGGAGGCTGCAGCAAAGGTTCTGGTCCAAGCTCTGTCCTTAGCTTGTAGAAGAGTGTCTTCTCAGCATGTCTACACATCATGTTCCCTCTGTGGGTGGCGGGTCCTCGTGCAACTTCTCCTTTTCAGAGAGACTTCACTAAAGTGACCTCATTTCAACTTAGTTATCTAAAGGACCCTATGTCCAATTCTTGCCATGGACAGACGTGCGTGGGGGCCGGGGTTTGACTGCATGGTGTTGTGCACAATTAGGTCCCTAATGTCCTCTCTGCACAATGATTGCTAGACAGGTATTTGGGAAATCTTAGGGACACGTAGAGCTAATCACGATGCTGGAGCGTAGTGTCCAGATGTCACACTGCATTAACGCACGGTGGCCGTCCCTAGCCCACCCTGCTCTACATGGGCTGCACAAAGGCATTGGTCACAGAATCCTGGTTATCATCACAAGGGACCAAGAAGCACTGAGTTGGTGAGAAGGGCCACTCTGTGGCAGGAGCCTCTCTGCTTGCAGCCTTTCTGAGGAGGTGGGGTCTCTTTGAAATGTTTGCGCCTGTCCCTGTGTCACTATCCACCAATACCCTACCACCTCATCTTGTCTTCATTACAGGTGTGTCCAGCAACATTTTGCAACCTGAGCGTCCACCCTGGCATTCTTGGCCATCAGCCCACCCCTCTGGGACAGATGGACCGTGTCCCTCTGAGGGTTTCACCCAGCACTGCTCTCCTGGAGACCAGCTGATCGTCTTAGGAAAATTCTGCAGCTCAGGCAATACTCACCACTTGTTTCTGTGAGGGGCCCTTGGCGCATCAGCGAGGACTGTGGCTTTGGGCTGTTGTCGGCTTATTCTTATTCCTACTCTGTCTGTCTCTTATCATCACAAGTAACTGAGATGTGAAGATAGCCCGGCAATGACACACAGCCACAGCACTATCCGTCCTCTATCTCTCTGGTCTTTGTGGCTTTGTTACTGCATGATGCCATCTTGTTAGAAGAAGAATTTGCTGAAAAGTCATTTGTCATGAAAACCATACAAGCAGATCTCATGGATACTCCACAGAAGGTCAGCATTGCTGAGAACGCCTACATCCAGCAGGGCTTTTCTTTCCTTCCTGAAGACAAGCGTTGGGCAGCAGATCTTCCAGCCCCGAGCAAGTCTGAGATCATCTCCCTCAGTTGGCGTCCCTCTCTCTTTGCCCTTGCGTCTGGAATATCATGCATTTTTCAATAACCTTGATTCATAATTCTGCTAGGAGTTGTTAGTGTTCTAGCGGCTCCTGTCTTGGAGACTCCCTGTCTCTGACTGCAACTCAGAAAATATCTTCTGAACAGTTGGAGATTAGAATTGCAGAGGTAAAGTATTTATACTTTCTTTTCTTTCACTAGAGGTTTCAAGGACAAACCAGATGCACCTGTTCTAAAATAATAAGTCTAAAGAACTATGGTGGTGACCTCCTTATAATGAATAGAGAGGTTATTATGATCAATTTGAAGAATTAGGGGTAAATCGTTTTGTGCAGTGTACTAAAAACTTTTCACATTTGTTGTGTTGAGAAATATTCTATTAGTCAGGGATATCCGGAAAAAAAAAAAAAAAAGAATCAATGTATGTGTGCATACACACATCGTGGCACAGGCTCTATGCCAACATTTTCAGTCAGTGGTGAACTAAATATGCAATAGTGATCCTCTAAACAACCTAACCGATGAAGTCCTATCCATCTTAGTTGTGTGAGTACACTGTATGATGTTTGCGAATGACAAAATCTCCTACTGATGCATTTCCCAGAACTTATTCCTGTAATGAGGGGCAGAGAGAGAGAGAGAGAGAGAGAGAGAGAGAGAGAGAGAGAGAGACAGAGAGAGAGAGAGAGAGAGAGAGA